>CM035272.1:2110276-2128389 GCA_020226075.1 Hydropotes inermis | reverse complement strand
ACCTCTCGGGCCTTGAGCATGAGAGCCAGACGGCTGGCTCGTGTGCAGCGAACATCCACCCTCCCCCATGAAAACTCAGCCAGGCTGCCAGATCACCCTGCACAGAACCCACTGCGCTGCTGCTTCCTGATTAAAGCTTTACTAGATCAATAGCAATAAAGCAGTCCCAAAGAAAGCCATCTGAGGCAATGCCCTTTTTTTAAGAAAAACCACTCTCTCCACAGGCAAAAACCACTTAAAAATAACACAACTACGTCGAGGCAGTTTCGCTGGGTCTCTGCAAAGGCCCTCCTGGTGCTACCTGGAGGTGAACCAGGTGCTGGGGGCCTGCCCGTCCCCAGAGAGCTGGGATCCGGCGCGCCCACCCCACGCTTCTAGGTGAGAACGTCCGTGCCCGCCTGTGACCTCCCGCATGGAGCGCGGGCTTCGGAGCTGGCAGCTTGGTGACAGCGGTGTCACGAGGAGGAGCGGCCTGGAGCCCCGCCCCTCGGCGACCAAAGGCGTTTCTCCCAACGGCCGGCTCTGCGGGAGGATGCAGGGTTTGGCACGTGGAGGCCGGGACTCCACCCCAGGTCCAGCCTGGACACTGATGCGGTCCGTCACACAGAAACCGGAAAAGCGGCAGGAAGCTCAAAGCCAAACAGACAGTCCAGCAGGGGCGGGGCTGAAACACCCCCAGCTCGGGTCAGGGCCAATCCCGGATGACGGCCGGGAGAGCCTGGCTTCCCTGGGCCCTCGGCCAAAGCCACCCTGAGCCCCAAAGGCCTCATCTGGATGGGCCCCCAGCCTACGCCCCCCGCCAGCCAAGCCCCCCATCAGGGCGCCCTCTGCGGCGTCCCATGTCTGAGACATGGCCAGCCCGGCCCAGCCTCCTCCTGGGGCCTGCAGCCCTTGTCTCCCTCCCGCCCCCAGCACTGCACCCCACCTCCCCCCTGCCCCGGCCAGTGCCTGCCCGGCCAGCTTCCCTGCAGGGGTGGCCACACCCGCCTCCAGCCCAGCCTCCCCAACTGTAGGCCGGCCCTCCAATCCACTCCCAATGCTGCAGACACAGCAGAGCCTCCTGGAGCCAAACCCAGGCACATGGAGTTCTCTCCCACCCCTGCCGGGACTCCTTGGCCCCCAGGATGAGGCCACCCACCCACCGACCACGCCCAGCCTCCTTCAAGGCAGTGACTTCAGGGCCCTGTCACCTCCCTGAGGGATGACCACTCCTCCCATGGGCCTTCCCCACCTCTGCGCTCCTCCCAGACTCTGGACCCCTCAACGGAAACACAGTCTCACCCATCTCTCCCTCACCCTGAGGGCCAGTTGCTCACAGACTTAATAAATCATTCCCTAAGAGCCAGATGGTCCAGAGGACCAGTGCCAGATGCAGGAAGAGGTGATCAAGTCCAGGAGGTCTTCCTGGAGGAGGTGAGACTTCAGCAGACTTTAAAGGAACAGGGAGATCCAGCAGGGCTTGGGAAGGGGGCCCTCAAGAAGAGACAGCCCACCCCTACCCCGCCGCGCCAGGAGAAGCCCACTGCAAGGGACGTGACCGCCATTCGACTGACAGGTGTAGGAAGGCCCAGGGCCAGGCACCCTCCAGCGAGAGCCCTCCTGTGGCCCAGCACGGTCCCCTCACACCACGCGGTGACTCAGACAGAAACCAGTGCCTGGAGCGCCCCAAAGAGGGAAGCTTCCAAAGTGGAGGAGGGGACCCGCTCGTGACCCAGCACCCCCCGGGAGCCAGGAGGCGGGCCCGCCCAAGGCCAGAGCCCCCAGGCGCTCACACAGCCACGTGGCACCCACTGTGCAGAGCAGCCGAGTGAGCCTGTGGGGGCAGGGCAACGGAGAGGCCCAGCCAGGGCCCACGTCCGCCGTGGGGCAGGCCCAGCCCGGCTCCTGGCCACCACAGGGCGCCCACCCTCCCTGCCCTGGAGGAGGGGCACAGCCAGGACCGGCTGGGCGCACAAGTCCCCTGGGTGCCCGCGGGCTGCAGGCTCCGGGCGGCCTCTCCCCCAGGCCTGGCCTCGGACGAACCCACACATCCCCAGGGGGCCCAGCACCTCCCTCCGTCTTCGAGGCCCACCGCCAGCCCCTGGCCGAGCCCCATCCAAGGACGTTCCCGCTGTCCTCGGGGGCCCAAGGGGCCAGGCACAAAGGCCCCAGCCCACCCCCCCGCATGTCACAGTGGCCTCAGGTGCCAGCTGAGCCTGCAGGCGGGCGGTCTGGCCGGCGAGCCCCCGATCTGCAATAAATTACCTCCCTGGCGCTCTCGTGTGACACTACAGCTCGGCTCGGCCTGAGCCTGCCTGGCTAACAGATGTTTCGTTTAAGCAGCTAAATTACCACAAGTACACCCAAAGAGATGACAGGCCAATTTCTCCCAAGGTTTATTTGCATGAGGGAGTGGCGTGTGAAAATTCTATCTTGACTTTTTTCGAGGAATAAAAAAATTTTTTAAGACACACATGAGTTGAGAAAAGAGAGGGGGTGTCAGCCCATGAACTGCCGATGGGAGACTCCCGATGGATGTAAATTCCCGCCTCGAAGGAGCCCGCTGCGCCCTGCGGGAAAGGCTGCGGAGGCCACGGCAACGCATCTCCGCCTCAAACAGGTCAACGCAGACAAGCCCCGTGCTTTCTGAGCCTCAGTTTCCAAACCTGTCAAATGGGTGCCGATGATGCCTACACCACAGGGCTGCCCCGTGCCTCCGTCCTGTGACGAATCGTGACCCCCTCAGCATTGCCAGGTGGCCCCGGAGGAGCCCAGAGCAAGCACAGCGAGACAGGGGGCTCTGTCTCACCCAGGGGACGTTGGAGGGGCTGGACGCTCCCGCAGGGGACACTGTCGCTGCCGGGGCCACTCCCCACCGCCACCGAGAGGCGCCAGCCTGCAGCTCCCGGAGCCCCCAGATGGCAGAGCACGAGAAAGGCTGGGGGCCAGAGCCGCTCCACGGGGCGGGGTGAGGCCACGGAGCTGGTCCCGCGCACAGCCACAGGTCCGCAGCATCAACGGAACCCGCTGTTCGGCGGCCACCAGCACCGCCTGTTTCCTGCCCTGTGGTCAGAGGCAGGCTGGTCTCTCCCCCAGCAGCTAGGATGGACAGAGCCCTCGGCTGCTTCAAGGAGAGGGGACTCAGGCCCCCAAACAACCAGAGGAGGTGGGCGTCATCACCCACACGGATCGGGATGCAGGCAGGCCCAGAAAGGGCACGGGGAGACGCAGACGGAGCCCGGCCTCCCGACTCCAGAGCCCTGCGCCTGGTCCCAGCAGTGAGCCACCCTGCTCCCGGGAAGCAGAGCCGCACAGCCCGCCGCAGAGAGAAGCCAGACTGTAAACACACACACACACACACACACACACACACACACACACGAGGGCGGCGGACAGTGTGGTTTACAGCCTGGACTCACTTACATTCACTCCAGACAAGGCGCGCGTCCTCCGGGGCCCACCCCTCAGCAGTGGCCAAGGGAACAGCCAAGAAGCGCAGCGCCCACATGTGACCCTCCAGCGGGTCGTCCCCCAGAGCCCCAGCCTCCCTGCAGCCCTGTGGGTGGTGGGCGGAGAAGCTCCGGGAATCTCACGTCATCGGCCAACTCAGAGCGGCCGAGATGCTCCGGGACACCGCCGACAACCCACGTGGCTCGGAGAAGCGGACGCAGGCTGGTTCCCAGAGATGATCACAGCTCCCGGGACACCCCTCCTTAAGGAGCGGCAGAGGAGGGGGCCTGTCAACCAGACACAGAGACTCAGGGAGTCAGGCGCTTGGCGGCTCCCCTCAAGAATGAGTCCACACACACAGATCCCGGGCTTCCCTTGCAGGGACCCCAGACACCCCAGAGTCTTCCTCCCTTCCACAGTCACTTGGCTCAGTGATGTCTGACTCTCTGCGACCCCGTGGACTATACCGTCCATGGGATTCTCCAGGCCAGAATACTGGAGTGGGCGGCCTTTCCCTTCTCCAGCGGATCTTCCTGAACCCAGGGATCGAACCCAGGTCTTCCGCATGGCAGGCGGGTTCTTTACCAGCTGAGCCATCAGGGGAGTCTCCTCCCTTCCACACTTGGAAGCATCTGGGGCAGAATGGATGGCCCACTTTACAGGTGGGCCAACTGAGACCCAAGCACGAAGCAAGTGGCCCAAGGTCTCCCGAGGGCCCATCTTCTCTCGTCACCTGCAGGAAGGCACGCGGGGCACAGAGCATCAAGACAGGCCCTTCTGCACACAGAGGCTTCTGCCTGCCGGGCACCAGGCCAGCCTGGCCCTGAGCCAGCAGGCCCGAGCGTCCTCCCTCCGGCCTCACCAACCTCCTGAGCAGGAGGAAGCAGTGTTCTCCTACGAAACTCGGAGACGACAGGAGACTTACCAAAGTCAGACTCCAGGTAATAACGGGCTCAGGTGCCTGCAAACGCCTGGCTCCCTCCCACGTCCCCGGGTGGGGGCCGTCGCACAGGCATCCGTGCTGAGGGTCCACCCCTCCAGCTGCGCCGTCCCCCAAGGCCACCAGCAGAAAACCCCCAAGTTCCGTCTCACAGACAGGAAAAGGAGACGGGGAGAGGGGGGCTCGGCCCACCGGGGCAGGGAGCTCTGGCCAAAGAAACACCTTCCAGCCATCAGTCAAGGGCCCCAGACGGCCCATCAAGGGCAGACCCCTCATCCCCAGGACCCCACCTGGGACCCCAGGGACGGTGGCTGGTGAGACTGACCCAGCCCATCAGCCCCCATGTTAGGGCGCCCCTTGTGCAGGAAGGCAGGGTGCAGGACATCAGTGAGGTGAGCATCCAGTTCCCACTTGGCCTCTGCAGAACACGGCCGCCGGGCCGAGAGGACAAACAGTCAAGGAGGAAGAGGAAAAAGTAGGAAGCAGACTCAGAGCCAGTGGCAGACCAGGCTTGGCCCAGCCTGAGAATGATAAGCCGGGAGTGGGGGCTGGGGAGCTGGCCATTTGGTCTAGAATACACCTCCCCATCCCACCCCCACCGAGCCAACTCACACTCATTCTTTGAGACTCAGCTAAAAGGCACTTCCTCTAGAAAAGTTCCCACTCCCACCTAGCCTGGGGGGGCCCACAGCCCTGCTCCCACGTAGATGGGGTCCCCCACAGCCCTGCCTCACTTAGACTGGGGGGCCCACAGCTCTGCCCCCACCTAGCCTGGGGGGCCCACAGCCCTGCCTCACCTAGATGGGGTCCCCCACAGCCCTGCCTCACTTAGACTGGGGGGCCCACAACTCTGCCCCCACCTAGACAGAGTGGGGGGCCCACAGCCCTGCCCCCAACCCACCCGACACAGAGCCTCGAGCAGCGACAGAGCCCAGGTCTTCCCTAGTCTCCTCCTCCACCAATTCCCAGGTCATTCACGGTCACTCTCCGAAGCCATCCCGTTACTGCCCACAGAGGGGCCCAGTTCCTCTCCAGACCCTCTGCCAATATGGGCTCCGGGGAAAGCTCCTGGGGCAGAGAGAGGGAAGGTGTCATGTCACCACCTCCCGGCCCACACGGAGTGCCACCTCCCTCAGCAGCGGCAGGCGACGTCCACGGGCTGACCACCCCGGGGCCCGACGTCTGCGGGGCTGACCACCCCAGAGCCGCCCAGCGCTGCCGCCTGCCCAGGACCCAGCAGTGGTGAGAGGGACCCGGGTTCCCCTCCCCCGGGCCGTGCCCCTCGAGGACAGTCCCCCCAGAGCGCTCGGCGCCCGCAGCAGGAAGCTGCTGCAGGAGGCAGGCCACAGCCCCCGGCCCCCTCCCAGGCCCAGACCTGAGACCCCCCACATGGGGGTGGAGCGGCACTTAGGCTGGACGTGGCGGGTCTTGCCACTCAGAGGCACGCATCCAGCTTTTGAACCCTGCGATGGGCACCCCTGCTTTCAGCACCAGCGTCCCCAGGCTAGACAAGGCGGGTGATTTACCCAGCGTCACAGGATGGGCCGACGACAGACACAGCCTCTGCCTTCCCTGGCCTGCATGGACCAGGGCGGGCCCTGTGGGCCTGGCTCGCCCCCCAGGCGCCACAGGCTGGCACTGCTAAGGGCCCACGAAAGTGTCTTAGGTCAGAGACAATACTTAAATATTTTAGACATCTAAATACACTATTCGGGGAGTTCCCTTGCAGTCCAGCGGTTACGACTTCAGTATCTAACGCGAGAGACGCAGGTTCAATCCCTGGTCAGAAAGCGAACACCCCATATGTCTCGACACCAAAAAAAACAAAACATAAAACAGAAACATCACTGGAACAAATTCAATAATGACTTTAGAACTGCTCCACGTCAAAAAGCTCTTTAAAAACAAATAAGTAAGTATACACTATCCATGTATTTGCCTTGACGCCAACGTGGTCATCAGCTGTGACTTAACATTCCTCTCGGAGGAAGGACCAGCTCACGGGCAGGTGTCCAGGCCACGCACCTGCTTTAACTCCTCTCAAAATTCTCCTTCCAACCCCGCGAGGGTGGTACTAGGTTTATTGCGGTACAGTGCATAGAACATGGGCTTCCCGGCTGGCTCAGGGGTAAAGAACCCGCCTGCCGATGCAGGAGACAGGGGCGCGATCCCTGGGCTGGGAGGATCCCCTGGGAAGAGGAAATGGCAACGCATTCCAGTGTTCTTGCCTGGAGAAACCCCTGGACAGAGAGGCCTGGAGGGCTACAGTCCGTGGGGTCGCAAGTCAGCCATGACTTAACAAGTGAACAAGGATGACACCACGTATACGGCGTTCCCTGGTGGCCTCACGGTGAGCGCTCCGGGCTCTCACTGCCAGGCCCTCGGTTCAGCCCCTGGTCAGGGAACTAAAACCCCACAAGCCTCACAGCCCAGCCAAAAGAAAAAAAAGAGCACACAGCAAAATTTAGTACTTTCCCATGTTGTGCAACGACTCCCACTGTTAATTCCAGAACCTCCCGTCACCCCGAACAGAGCTGGAACCCTTGGGCAGTCACTCCCCCTCCCCCGCTTTCCCTCCCACCCCCTGACGACCCGCGACCTCCCTTCTGTCCCCAACCTGCCGCCGTGGATTTGCACCTCCTGGTTGTTTCACAGAAACGGAATCACACGGGGCTTGTGCCTCTGAGTCTGGCTCCTGTCACTCAGCATAATGCTTCTGAGGCCTATCCATGCTGGAGGCTCTCCGGGCTTTCTTCTCTATGGCTGAGGGTGCCCCACTGACTGGTTAGACCGCACGCTGTGGATCCATCGCCTGCCGCGGAAGATGCTGTTTATCCTCATCCTACAGAGGAGGAAACCGAGGCACCGTGAAGGTCAAGCTCAGGACCCGCGGCGATGCGTGGGAAAGCCCAGGCTCCAGCCCCAGGCCCTGGCTGCGCCGACTGTGCCCCGAAATCACGAGAGAGGGGTGTCTGGTCCCTTTGGCGAGCAACCCAGAGGGGAGGGGAGGGCACGAGGAGGGGCGCCGGGGGGCCCACACACCCCGTCTCCAGCCTGGGTCACACCCTGTTGCGCTGCCTCCCGCCTGCTTCCTTTGAGCCCTGGGGTGACAAAGGAATTAAACCAGTTCAAGCGGAGAGAGACCTCCCACGTCCGGATGGGTGCTCAGAATCCACATAAGCGAGTGATCTATCAGGAGGAGATGATAGGCACCCCTCTCACCGAACGACTCTGGGATGCAGGTCTCCAGTCCCAGCAGCCAGACAAGCTGGGGGAGGGAAGCTCGGATGCCCCGCCTCTGGGGTGCAGGGTAAACGAGGGGCCGGGGGAGCTCAGGGGCAGGAAGGGAGGCTCTCAGGACATGGCTGTCATGAGCTTAAGGGTTCGGACCCTTCCACCTCCCCAGGGGGCCTTGGAGACGAGGCGCGAATAGACTAAACCTCTCCAGCTGCCTGCCCTGAGTGCCGGGCACTGGGAGCCAGACACCCCCTCACGTGGCTGAAAGATGTGAGGGTCCATGGCCCTCCGCGCCCACTGGGCCAAGCCTGGCACTTCCACCAACCACAGCCAAGCCCCCGGGGAGGACAGCAAAACCCAGGCCTTGGAACCCCTGCATGAGGAGGGCCAGCTGGGCGAACCCAGGCCCAGCCTCGCGGGACTGCGAGGCCGGGCAGGCGACTCGGCGGCTCAGAGCCACAGCCGCCAAGAGGGCTGCACTGGCCCGTCACCTGGGGCTGGGGGTCTGGGGTCACCCGCAAGCTCCGCACAGTGCCTGCACCCCACCCCTGAAGGCACCCTACGCTGTGAGACAAACAGGACCATCAGGTGGATGTGGGTGAAGACTGGAGAAGTATGTACAGTGTGTTTCAGAGGGAGGCGGGCAAAGGCAGGGCTGGGAGGGACGGGGAGGCGCCTGGGGCAGAGAACCACCTGGAATCAAAGCCTGCCCACCTGTGAGGTGACTGCGGTCGGGCGACCCCCCCTGCACCCGGCCCTGCCTCCCGCCGCGTTCCAGCACAGGCGTCCCCTGCCGCAGCCTCGAAGCCCCAGCAGAGTGGATGAACGGGTCAGGAGGCAGCGTGGCGACGCCTCAAAGGTCCTCTGCCAGCAGAAGACAGCAGACAAGTGCCCCGACCCCGCAGAGATGACAACAAGGCCTCGGGGGCGGGGCGGAGGGCCCATCTGGAAAGGCCTGGAAGCTACCGAGGCCATGGCGGGATGGGCGGCCAGGGGGCTGGCAGCCACGCTCCCGCCCTCCTGGACCCGCTCTCGCCGGACACCACATGCACACGCTGCCTTTGTAACCAGAAGCACTAAACAGAACCAACCAACACAAGCGTTTATGCCTAAAGTTTAACCCAGCTCAAGGGGACGAGGAGCACCCGTGTTAAAGATAAGTATTTTAATCCTTATTTAAACTCTGCGGCAATGACAGATCCCACAAAATAGAGCGTGCGTTCCCAGCAACACGCACGCTTCCGAAGGCGGGGAGCCTCGCGTGGGGGCCACCCCGCGGGGTCCCGTCCCGGCCGGCAGGCACCCCCTGCAGTGTGCCACCCCCCCCTCCCCCCGTGGCCGTGTGGTCATGTGGTCATTATTCTTGTTTATCTCTGGGATTCAGAAACTGAAACAGTCTGGGCGGCCGCAGGATGCTGACCTCTGGAGAGTCCCCGGAAAGCGTGGCGCCTCAGAGGAACAAGAAGGTGGAAAGAGGAGGGAAGCGGGGGGTCGTCCAGGCCGAACTGGAAGCTTCCCTGGCTGGGGGAGGGGTGGGGGCGTCCAGCCCACCCAGGCCAAGAGCCAGCTCCCGACCTGGCACAGACGAGGTCTGCGAGGCCAGCGGCGTCCGCGCCCCTGCCCCAACGCCATCCCAGGTCAAGCTCGGGGGCGGCCACAGGGCGGCCGCCCAGCGTGAGGGTGTGGAGTGGCAGCGCGGGGGCACCACCCACTGTGCTCGGCCCCTCCAGACGCCGGGCTCAGAGCTTCAGGTGCCTCCGTCCTTGCTGACCCCCAGGAGCGGCTGTCAGACAAGCCCTTTACAGCAGAGGAGACTGGGGCTAGGAGGCGGCGCTGGGGGGACGCCCAGCAGAAGGGACCAGGATCTGAACCCACGTCCTGGAGGGGTCAGCACTGCGCCCGGCCACACCCCGGGGAGGCCGCCCCACTGCCCCGTGCTCGCGAGGCCCCTGAGGTGTGGGAAACGGGCGGGTGGGGGCCTGGGGTCCCCAGGGGGGTGTCAGAGAGGACGCCGCGCGCCACCAGGACCGGCCAGAGGATGTGGATGGGGCAGGAGCAGACCCACCAGGATGCCACGCTCTGCCGTGCGCACGACGCAGCAGCCTCAGCAGCTCACGGCCGGGCCTCGGCTTCAGGCAGTACCCCGCTTCACTGGCCAACCAGGCGCCCACTCCAGCTCGGAGCTGAGGCAGGTGCAGGAAGAAGCAGTCTGCAGCAGGCCCAGCACCTCCTCGGGGAGCCCACCCGGCTCCCCGGGCCCAGCCCCTGGCCTCCCGCCTGCTGTCCCTCTCTCCATCTTCACCCTTCATGAATCCCTGGCGCTGTCTCCCCTGCAGAAGGTCAGACACGGGAAGGGGTCTCCTCTGCCCAAGCAACTTGAGTAAATGACGTGGCGACCCCACCCCAGCTGCCGGGGGCAGGTGAGGGGACAGGCCTGGAAGCTACGCAGATAGATGGAGCCAGGCAACTGGGCCGGCTCTGGGTTCAGGCACTGCGCGTCCCCCGCCTCCTCACCCACGGGGACCGCGCCAAGGCTGTTGAGCCGGCAGAGAGGGAGGAGCCAAGTGACGGGCGCTCTAGAGGCCGAGAGCCGGGCAGCTCGGCCGGAGGCCCCTGCCTTCATGCAGCTGCGTGTCCCAAGCCGCCTGTCACGCCTCCCTTCACCGGGCACAGCTGCCCAACCCTGCTCTTCACAGGGTCTCCCGAGGCCCAGGGGAAGTGCCATGGCTGGGATGCCAAACTTTCTCGGGACAGGGCATGGCCAGGCAGCAGCCATCTGCCGGGGGCGGGGGTGGGGCGGAGTGGCAACCCCTCACCCCAGCCTCCACCCCCACTGAGCCCCACCCCTGCAGCAAAAACCTCCAGCCTTTAGTTCCTGGAGGCATCTGGTTTCCCACGGCAGCTCAGGCGCCACCTCCTCCATGAAGCCCTCCGTGGCCTCCCTGCCCCCAGGTACCTAAATATCCTTGCCGGCTGAGGACAGCCCAGACCCAAAGGACAGGCATCAGCAAGTGCTGCGCCAGCCAGCCAAGAGCGGCTCAGAAGGAAGTGGCAGAGAGAACGGCTAAGATCCCTTCTGTTAGGTGCCAGCCCCGGTCACCAGCAGGCGAAGGGGCAGGGTGCTGCCCCCCAGCCCTGGATCCTCCACTTGGGCCCAGGGTCCTCCATGCCCCCCACACACACCACCTGGGGCAGGAGGGGGTTGCAAACCCCGGGGCCCTGGCATCCCACGGGGGGCCGTACTGCCAAGAGGCCCTACAGCCGTCAGAGGTGAAGGGAGGCCAGGTGGACGGTGGAGGCCCTGCCCCGGGCAGCCGCCAGCGAGCCAGGGCCAGTGACCAGCTGGTGGGAGCAAGTTGGCCACCCGGGCGTGGGGTGGGGGTGCAGTGTTTGGAGTCTTACCAGGCCTGGTGGGAGGCAGGCCCACATTCTCCCTCCAAATCCTCCCGATGGCCTGCGGGGCGGCCACAGTCAACCCCGGTCCAAGCAGCGAGACCGAGGCTCGGCCAGCCAGTGACACATCATCACAGGGTTGTCACCGCGGCCGAGAGGCCGAGCGGGGGCCCTCTCCGCGGCCGTCGCGGGCAGCTCAGCGCGCTGAGGGCACAGCAGCCTGAGCCACACACGCTCCGGGGATGCGGTGAGGTCATCGCCACCGCGCTCAGCACGGTTTCCAGGCACCAGGTGAGCCCGAAGGAAGCTTTGTTCCCTGGAGCAGTTCCTGCCTGACCAGCCAGTGCCAAGGGCTCTGGATACAAATGGAGACATAATTGCAAACTGTGATGGGAACTGGGAGGAGAGGATCCCCGGGGACCAGGACACGTTCGAGGGCTCTGGGAAGAGCTCTGGGCAGGCGAACCGCAGCCTGGCTCTCCCCAGCCTCCGGGCTAAGAAAGGCTTTCACGTTTATAAATTGTTAGGGAAAAAAAATAATAACAGTAATTTGTGACACGTGAAAAGTATCCGAAATTCGCATCTCCTTCTCCATGAAAACACTTCACAAGCATACAGACCCCCACTCCTTCACAAATTATCCAGACCACCTTCACCAAATGAGGGCAGAGTCCAGTATTTGTGAAGGGGCCGTCTGGCCCACGGAGCCCGCAATATTTACTACCCGACAGAAAGCGCCTGCCGACTCCTGCTCTGGGAAGACAGGCGCTGGCGGCCAGCTGGGCACCAGGGCAGAAGCAGGATCCAAGGGGCAGTCAGGAGAGAGGTCCACCTGGGCGTCATCCCAGCAGCCCTGCCCTCGTCCTGAGAAACCTCGGCCACAGGCACGGCCCGGACACGGGGACAGACAGCGGGGCCGGAGGACACCTGGCTGCCGGGAAGGGGCCAGCCTCGGTCATGTGGAACCTCAGGGCTGGAAATGGCTCCAATGAGGCCCCCAGAGCGGGGTCACCTTATGGCTACCTGCCCTGGTCAGACCCTGGGCCCGGGCACGGCTGAGTCCCCGTTTCCGGCACTGACACGCCCCGCTTCCAGGCCCCAGGCCACAGACAGACACCAACGGTCATCCCTCAGCATGGCCTCCCGCCTGGGACTCAGCAGTCCTCGGCCTGCCCGCCAGCGGTCACCCCAAAGCCAGGGGGCTGTCATCCACACCCACAGCACGAACAAACCACATTCCGCCACCGCCAGCCTGTGCCCACCCACAACCAGGGCAGGGGACGCCCGCCAGCCTTCCCTGCCGACTCCAGACCGAAACCTCAGCCCCTGCCCTCCCCCCCGACACACACACCCAGGCGGCAAGGGCCCCTCCAGCCAGCAGGTCAGCGCCACAGACGAGACCCCTGCCCCCGCCTCTGCGCTCCCCTCCCGCACGCCGGCCCTGGGGCACACACTGGGAGCCCGCGGACCCCGCCACCTGGGAACGCCGGCGCTCAGGAAGCCTTGTCGTCATCAGCCCCCTCAGGAGCCCTTCCAGGCAATTGTCCTAATCGCCCTCCTCGCATGAAATTTTAATACCACAGATGTACTGGGTACCTGCTCTTTTCTCTCGGCGCATCTGCGCCTGATGCAGGAGAAGAATATGCCTTCTCCGCCCCCACAGGTCTGATTTCTGGCCCCCTGGGCATGGGTTATGCCCTGTGTAGTCTTAGAATTAATGTGACACAGTTCTCTTCACTTTTTTAATACGAACACCGGGAATTTTTTTAAGAGATGGATGCGGCTCACATATTTCTACTTGGCGGCACCGCTACAGACAGAAGACAAATAGAAATGTGAACGCGAGCAGCCCTGTGTGTGCGCAAGACGCGCGTGTGCACACACGTCTGTGTTCCCTCGGAGCACACGTGCACACACTGCCCAGGTCTGAGCGTGAAGCGGAGGTGACGGCGTGTGTCAGGACAGGTGTGTCTGCAGCCAGACCCCAGCTTCACACCGGCCGCCGCACTGCGGACCCGGGGCCCCATACGCCAAGGGCTGGTTCCTGAGCTGGGACAACATAGCATACAAGACGACCTCAAGTATCTCGTGCTAGGAAGGCGACAGAGCTCAGAAAAAAGAAACGGTGGGAATGTGCCAAAAAGACACAGAAGCAGCTTGAAGCAGCGGCCCCTGGTCCAACCTGAGACCATCTGAGCGTCAAAACGAAGAGTGATGGTGACCGACAGGAATCCGCGGGAGAGAAGAGGAAACCACAGTCCGGAGCGGTAGAAGGAGAGGAAGCTAAGGGAACGGGGAGGGCAGCGCCGGGGAGGGAGGGAGCACCTTCTCAACGCGCCTCCCGGAGAACATTCCCGATCTACACGGCGGGGCGGGGGTGGGGGTACAGAGGGCCTCCAGAGCGAAGCCGCAGCCGGCATCAAGGGACTCGAGGCCAACACCCCCAGCGGGAGGACACTTGGAAACCGCTCGCCACCTTCGAGCCAGGGTCCAGGAGAGGCGCCGTGTGGTCGCTCCACCCGCTCCAGGGGCAAAGCCTGAATCCCACACAAGGAACTGGTGGCTGAACCCACAGGGAGGGACATTCCGCCACAAAAGGGGCCTGCCAGCCTCAAAAGCGTCAAGGTCGGGAAAATCAAGGTGAGGCTGAGCGGCCATCCCGGCCCCCAGGTGGACCCTTGGCTGAATCGGGCATTTGTGGGGACCCGTGTCCAAACTCGAGTGGATTCGGTGGTGGCAGCCTCGCCACTGTTTGCTGGGTTCGGCTGTCTGCGGAGGGGACCTCCTCTGTAGGAGACCTGCGGGGGTGCAGGGCGCCAACAACCTCTCACAAGTGTCAAGATACATTCAAAGTTAAAACAAAATCTGACTTAGCAGCAAAGGCTTCCTTGTTTCCACGGGAACGAGCCCTCGTCTCCTTGCTCCCGCCGACCCGGGGGACCCCGAAGCCTTGGGAACCGTGTCCCCTGCCTGCGCTCAGGGACTCTCCGGACACTTAAAGACCACCTCTTCGTCCACAGGCACCTCAATGGCCTGCTGTGTCCTGCTCCCCGGAAAACATCTCGGAGCGGGGACCGGGCGCCTGTCGGGCTGCGCTTGTTCCTCAAAGGAAGGCTCAGAATGACACGGGCAAACGGGGGGACGGCTGTCAGAGGCCCAGAGACCCCTGGGGAGGGCTCACAGCACACAGGCCTGGGGCGGGAGCGCGGCCACACCCGGAATCTAACCAGCTCCAGGGTTTCGAAGGGTGAACGGCACGTGTGTCCTGAGGGACACTTGTTACTGAAGCAAGCCGTGGGGAGCTCAGGGTCAGAGGTCCACACCGGGACACGGGAGGCCAAGGGCCAGGCTCACCGCGCTTGTAACAGGACGGGAGGGAGTGAAATCAGAGCCGGCTTCCTAGCGGAGACGGCTGCTAGACTCAGCCCCCACAGGAAGGCTCGGGCCAAAAGCAGGGGCAGTCTCCCAGCGTGGGCCCAGCGCAGGCTTGGGGGCGGAGATGGCAGAGGGGTGGGCACGAGGCTGGGTGGAGGTGTAGGTGGGGGGAAGCCCTCTCTGCTGGCCCTGGGCTGCCTCCCCAGCCTGTGTCTCCGCGAAGGAGGCTGGGCGGCTGGTCCCCAAAAGTCAAGACTGCAGACTAAACGCAAGGGCTGGCTGCCGGCATCAGCAACCTCAGGACGTCATAACCCAAGCTGCTCGGGACACACACGACCTCGCATTCGGATCAGCAGATTGTGGCCATGCCTAATTAGTTTAATTAAACCCAAGGTGGCTGCCTGGCATTTTGGATTTAAAAAAAAAAAAATTAAAGCACACCCCGCCAGCTCCAGAAGGGCAGGACAAAGGAGCCCATGGGGGCTGCCCGAGGAGCCGTCCTCGCTCCCGGCTCTGCACACAGGAGCTGTGACGCATCTTCAGGGCCAACTCAGCGGAGGTGCACGCAGACGGCAGGGCCGCTAGAAGCACCGTGCCCTGAGACGAGGATGCCACTGTCACAGGAGAGACCAGGGCAGCATCTGGAATGAGGGGACGTCGGGCAGGCCTCTGGGCTGGCCGGGGCCATGAAGAGGCACGCAGTGGCCACAGGAAGATGGAAAAGGGCCCCGCCCACTGGCCAGCAAAGTAGCCAGACCCCACAGGAAACAGGCATGCACGTCCCGCCCCACCCATGCGTGGAAACAGACACACACCAGGAACAACCTGAGAAGCAGGCCAGGAGCACCCGTCAGAAAGCCAGGAAGAGCGCAGAGAAAAGGTTTCTAAAATCAGAATTTATTTAAACAGTCCCGAAAGGGAGGCCCAACTTCATGTTTCAGTTTCACCACCTGCTACCTGTGTGACCTCGGGCAAGTCACTCGACCTCTCTGAGATGCAGGTTTCTGATTTATGAAACAGGGGTGCGGATTTCCCTAGCGACTTGCTGGTTAAGAACTCGCCCGCCAATGCAGGGACACAGGTTCGATCCCTGGTCGGGGAAGACCCAACTTGCCGCGGAGCAACTAAGCCCGTGCACCTAGAACCCGCGCTCCAAAACAAGAGAAGCCACCACAGGGAGGACAGGATCACACATACACACGTGCATCACAACAAAGAGCTGCTTGCCACAGCTACAGAAAGTTCATGCACTGCAACGGAGACCCAACGTGCCAAAAACATCAATAAGAAAGAAACAAGGGCGGCGGGTCTCCCAGGATGGTGCCTCGCGCAGGGCAGGACAGGTAAGAAGGGGCAGCTGCAGTTTTCTCGGGATGCAGTCACCGTGGACCAGGAGGACCGCATCCTCTTCCCTCCTCGTCTCGGGCACAGAAGCACCCCAGACAGCAAAGAACAGCCACATAGACAGACCCCACGTCCCGCTCCCAAACCCTGCCCAGCCAGACGTGGTCCACAGGACTGTTCTTTAATGGGAATACACAGATGGGGCCCTCCGGCTAACCCAGGTTTACGGAGCACCCACAACCAACCCCTTGCCAGCCACAGACATACAAAGACCAGTGTGACCAGCTCCACCCTCCATGAGATGACAGGCAGGGGAGGCCAGCCCTCAGCCACAAGGGCCCATGCGTGCCCACGTCCAGATGAGATGGCTAATGTTCGGTCAGCGCACACCACTAAGGACATTCTCCGCCTTCCTTCGGGGAACCCTCCCATCAGGGCTGTAAGGCGGCCCCTAATGCTGGCCCCACTACACAGGTGGGGAAACTGAGGCCCTTAAAGCAGTCACTGGCAGGAGGCGACAGTGCCCATCTCACTAAGAGCACATGGCCGTGAAGACAGACACACCTTAGCTCCCTTTAGCGCCCCTTCACCCGGGCTGGGGTGGGGGGCTCCAGGGACCCCAGGAAGTCTCTGCATTTCCAGCACTGGGGCTGAGCCAGCCACCTGCCAGAGCCCATCCTCCCCATCCTGTCCTGGACAGGGGGCAGCTCCAGGACCCAACCCCGGCTGTGCCCCTCTGCCAACCAGCTGGGGGCGGGGGGCAGCCCCTGCTGTTCACAGCCAGAGGCAGACACTCCAGGCCCAGCTCTGCCCTCAGCAGCTCCTCCTCCCCTCAGTTCCTCCAGCCCTAAAATGGGTAAGTCCTTCCCAGCCCCCGGGGGAGAGGACTGCATCTGTGAGAGCAGCCCGCAGTCAGGGCGCCCGGCCCCAGGACCTCAGCTCCGAGAGGGCCCGGGTCGGCGCCGGCTTCAGGGAGCTTGGGGCCCTCCCTGGGCCATGCGCCACGGTGGAGCGGGACGGTGGAGCGGGAGGGTGGCCCCCTGCCCGTCAGAACTCCTCTTTGTCAGCAGCCGCCCCATCCTCTCGGGGGGTGGGGGGGTGACCCCATCTCCTTGGAAACGCGGTCACAGCCAAAGGGCAGAGGCCATGCAGTCCAGCCTGGAAACGCTGTGACTCACGCCATCCCTCCTCCCCAGCCCACTTGGGATGTCACACTTGTGAAGGGCCCTGGTCCATCCGGGCTCGCTGAGGGTCACAGAAGGGCTCTGCTGCTGGCCTGCCGCGGGACGGCCCCGCGGAGGTGCTGGGCTGGGGCCAGGGGCAGGAGAGCAAGAAGCAGCCTGCCCTCCACTGAAGTCTTCACCAAGGTCCTCAGAAACCAGAGAGGCAGCTCCTGCTGGCCAAGCAGACATTTTCCTGCCTGCCTGCCTCCCGGGCAGCCACATGCGCCTCCGCCGCGACAAAGGCCATGCTTGAGGGTCCTGGGGAAGCCACGAGGGGCTCCGGATTCCCCCCTAGTTGCATGACCCTGTGGCGCGGCTCTGCCTGCCCCCTCCCCCGGGGGTCAGGAGGAGGCCGCCGGCGAGGGGGCGGCCCCCACCCACCCACCCGCTCTCCCCGGCGGCTAGGGCTCCCGGCTCCACCAGCCCCTCCCGCCGCGCCCCGCTCCGGTTGCCTGTCGGTTCGCCTTCCAGGGCGTCCAGGCCACCAGGCGCAAAGCCAAGGGACACTACGCCTGAGGAGGCCACCGGCGCGGCCGGATCTCTGGGGTCCGCAGGGGCCGGAACTCGCTGGATCCCGACGCCAAGGCCGGGGAGGGAGGGCGGCGGTGGTGAGTGCCCTGCCGGGGCTCGATGTGCCCACATTCCCGGGAGGCGCGGACCCAGCGGCAGACGCTCCCAGGCAGTGCCCGGAGGCGGCGGAGCTGCGCCCCGGGCTTGGGGGACTTTGGCTAACTTCGTGCCTCCGGGGATCGCCCCTCGAAGCAGCCGGCTCCGAGGCCCGGGGCGCGTCTCCTCTCGGCTCCCCGTCCAGCCGCCCGCCGATGTCCCCAAGGCTACCGCTCGGATCCAGGCCCCGGGGCCGCCCAGCGGCGCGAACAGCCACAAACCGGGGCCCCCGCCGGCGCGCCCGGACCCTCACCTGGGACATCTGAGGCCGGAAGTTGACGTCCTTGAGGTCGATGGAGCCGGGGGCGAGGTTGTGCAGCAGCTGGCACAACAGAACGCCGTCGCGCAGCGCCTGGGCCAGGTCGAAGACCACGGCCGAGGGCCAGACGACGCGGTGGTTGGGCGGCAGGACCCTGCAGTCGATGAGCCAGCGGCCGCACTGCCGCCACTGCTCCATGGCGCCCGCAGCCGCCGGGCCGGCCAGCTCAGGGCCGCGCTCCGGCCAA
>CM035272.1:2095056-2109876 GCA_020226075.1 Hydropotes inermis | reverse complement strand
GGGGCGGGCGCGCGCGCCTGGCGCCGCCCCCTCGTCCCCCACTTCCTGCCCCGCGGCAGCTCTCCGAAGTAGCGCGGGGCGGGGGCAGCGGCGCGGCCGCGGCCCCGGGCCCGCGGACTTTCTCCGAGAGGCACCGGGACTTTGGGGAACCTCTGCGCCCCGGGCGCGCGACCTCGCCTGTGGAGTGACGGCCAGTCGTGGTCTCTGCGCCCCTCCTACGTTTCAAGAGGAGTTCGGGAGGTGGCCCTCGTCGTGTTGGGGGCCTCTGCGTGGTCCTTCGGGCAGGACAGACCCTGGAGGGGGCACAGACTAGGCGGACTCGTCCGAAGCCCTCTCGGTCCACGAAGCGACCCCCGGAGGAGAACTCGGGGCGGGAGACTCGCCCAGGGCCCCTTCCTGTCCTGTGCCCTGGGCAGGGGACCCGCAGGAAAGCCCCGATCGCGCACAAAGGCCGGGATTCCCCTGTTCTGTAACCCAAAGGCTTGCCACGGGCAGCTGCCCAGAGGGCAAACCCTGGCGTCGGAGATGGAATATGTGACATAGTAGGTGGGAGAGGGGAAAGGGGACGCGACCAGCCCCGGCTCTGGGTGGCACCGCCTCCACGCTGGGTCCCCTGACCCTGCCTTGAACTCCTTCCTGGGCCACGCCCTGGGGGGGGTGGGCTGTGTTCCCGGCAGCTGGCCTCCTGCGAAGGTGGGGGACTTCTAGGAGGAATGGAGCCAGTCTGGCAGTGAAATGATGCGGATCCTGGCTCAGCTGTCAGGAGACCCCGGTTCTCAGCTGGGTGAACCTGAACACGTGTGATCCCCTCGCTAAGACTGGCGCAGTCTCGGCGTGAGGGTGGGGGTGACCAATCCCTGAGCCCCCCACACACTCGGGCTGAGCCCTGGGGCAGCACCGGGCAGCTTCCCTCGTGGCCCAGATTGCCTCTTTCTTCTGGCGTTCCTGGGGCAGGAGCCAGCGCAGGGCAAGAGTCCGCTGCTGGCCCAGCGAGGGTCCCCCAAGACCCCCTGCCACCACCACCCCCACTCTGGGCACTGGTCTCTGCAGAGAGTCAGGCTGGCCCCTTCCCAAAGCCCTTCCTGAGGAGGAAGAACGGGGACCCTGGCCAGGTTCTGGGCCCTGGACAGAAGTGAGGGAGGGGCTGGCCTCCCGGGACACACCCCAGACCCCACCCCAGACCCTGGCGGGATCAGGCCAAGTTGCTGTCCCGGCATCCTTCCTTCCAGGAGGAAGCGGGTGTGGCAGCTTCAGGGACCTGGACAGGAAGGAGCCGGCTTGAGACGGGTGGGATCCCGCTTGCCTTGCCCAAGACAAAAGGTTGCCCCTCGCAGCAGGCAGATTCCTCCGGCATCGCCCTGAGAAATCACCAAGTGGGGGCACCTCCAGCCGCCCCTCCTCTGAGACACTGCGGGGCCCCCTCCCCGGGCAGGACCCCCCCATAGGGTGGACAGCCCCTCCCCGCAGGAATCGCTGGTGAGGAGGGGACAGGAGTAGTTATCCGGGAGCTCTGCACAGCGCTGGGGGCGGAATGGGGTGCTCCTTGGGGTTCTCATGACTCTGTGTCTTCCTGCCTGGACAGGGAACCAGCCCAGAGGAGGAGCCCCAGCTGGGGACAGGGGCAGCCCCGCGCCGGCCAACTGCACGGGCGATCGTCTGCCGCCCCCTGGTGGGAGCGGCGGACATTGTGGGCAGGCGCTGCCCAGTGCCCACAGGGTCAGGCTTAGCCTGGAGGGGAGCCAAGGCAGGAGACCTGGGCCTCCCACTGTGTGTTACTGAGTCAACCTCAGCGCCTTCCTGAGTCGCAGTGACCTAAAGAGAGCACGGGGGACACTGACCCGCCTCCTGGGCCTCCCAGGGTTTGGAGGAGGCTCTGAAGGAGGGGGCTGGGTGGGAACGAATGAATGAAGGGAGCTTGACGGAACGGAACTCTTCCAAACCCTCCGTGCGTCGTGAGCGCAGCTGGGCTGTATCGAGTCAGAGGACAGCTCAAGAAGAGGGCACACCGCTCCGGAACGTCCCGCCGGCATCCACCCCTGCTCACACTTAGCTGCTTGCCGAGACGACCTGTGGCACAACCCAGGGGGCACCATTCCCATCGTCCATGCAGACAGCGCCCCGGGGAGGAGCCCACAACCTGCCAGTGAATGGTGTCCTGGGAGGTTGCACTCGGGGCTTCCCAGGTGGCTCAAATGGTAAAGAATCCGCCTGCAATGCAGGAGACCTGGGTTCGATCCCTGGGCTGGGAAGGTTCCCCTGGAGGAGGGCATGGCGACCCACTCCAGTATTCTTGCCTGGAGAATCCCCGTGGACAGAGGAGCCTGGCGGGCTACAGCCTGTGGAGTCACACAGAGTCGGACATCACTGCGTGAGTAAGCACACGTGGCCCACCATGACGGCACTGTTCCTCAGCAAGAGAGGCCTGTGCTGAGCGCCGGACGGTCGCCAGGAGAGGCAGGAAGCTGGGAGTCCCAGCGCAGTGGCAGAGATGGAGCCCACAGGGCAGAGAGTCACACGCCTCCACGTGGGGACAGAGGGTCGCAGGCCCCCACTCGGCCGCTCGGCCTCCACCGGCAGCGCCCTGGCCCCCTCCAGTCTGTCCTCAGCAGAGACCCAGTCAAGGCTCGTGAGGCTTGTCACGCTCCTGCCCAGACGGGGGCACTCGGAGGCTCCTCCTCACCAGAGGGAAAATCAGATGTCTTCCCAGGCGGGTCCCGCGTGGCGCGGCTGCTCCCCAGATGACCTCACTTCCTGCAGCTTCGCAGCCACACCCAGCGGGGCCCGCCCCAGGGCCTTTGCACCTGCCGCCCCGTGCCTGGGCCTCTTGCCCCGATGGCCACGAGCCTGGCTGGAACCCTCTCTTCTCCGCACTTTTCTGTTGCTCCGTCTCATCCCCTCAGATTGTCAGGTCTGTGGTCACAGGGACCATCTCTGGCCTGTCCCCAGTTCCCTCCCAGCACTGCAAACTGGACTCAGCCCATAGCAGGTGGTCGAAAAAGTTGTTAAATGGAACACCACATAGGGAATTCCCTGGCAATCCAGGGGTTATGACTCCAAGCTTTCACTGCTGAGGGCAGGGGTTCATTTCCTGGTCAGAAAACTAAGATTCTGTAAGCCGCAGAGCTAAAAAAAAAAATTAAGCACCAAATAAATAAACCAACAGCTCAGCAAAGCACTGCAACTACAATTTTAAAATCCAATATCTTCTTTCATAGAAGTCACAAGTGGGTAAAATGGATTCAAAGGTTTAAAAACTAGCCTGTATAATCTATTGATCCACAATGTATCTCACCATCTTTCTGTGAGTCTGAAACATTACACTCCAGGAGATTAGCACTGACTTTGCATATCATTCTAACTATTTGCGACTGGAATAGCCACTCCCATTTCTTGAGCTCTACGTGGCTGGCCCGAGGGCTTTGTCTGCATCACCTGGCCTCCGCTAAGCCTCACCAGTGAGCGTAGTCATTATTGTCCTGAGTGATTAAATGCAGAAACCCAGCACACTGGCAGCTGCCCAGCGTCACCCCGCGAGGCGCCAGGAAGCCGGGTCCACACGCCAGGCCTCCCCAGCACCTGCTCCTGAACCCCAAAGGGGCAAAGGGTCTCCACACCTGGAACCAAAAGCTGGTGGTTGACATGCTGATTTGGATAGATCAGAGAGCCGGAAAACGGGAAAACGCTGCGTGTCTAAAACACGTAGATCCTGACTCAGCATGGAATGCAACAACCTCAAAAGCCGGCACACACACACATGCATACACTCGCATGTACACGTATGCACACGCTTGCACGACATAGCCACTGCAGAAACGGGCACAAGCACAGTCAGGGGCAGCAGGGCTGGCCGGAAGGTGGCTGCCGCGGACACGGCCTGTGTCTGAGCGGAAGGAGGGCAGGCTGTGGAAGGGCCGCCACCAGCCCTGAGCTCCTGAAACCCAGTGGCTGCGGGGTCCAGGCGACCCCAGAGAGGACACCCCGCTTCCGCCTCACGTGGAATGACCGCCCAGCTCCAGGCTGCTGTCAATCTGCTGTCAGGGGATGGGCCCGCAGCTCGAGGACCGGCCCGAGGTCAGGCCTTGGGCAGCGGCAGGGTCGGAGCCCTGGTCTGGGCATGGAGTCTGGCCTGCGACGCCTCCAGCGGGGCCTTAGCTTCTGCTTGCCCTTGACGGCGTGACGGCTCCGGGGAAGCAACGCCGGGTGTGTGTGTGTGCGTGCCAGCCGGGGGTGTGACCTGAGCCCACAACTGCCCCACGAGGCCTGCTGAGTTCCCGCGGAGTCCCCTGATCAGCAGGAGAGCTCATCACTGGGGCGGCACCGGGATTTCGCTCTGAATGGGGACCTCGG
This sequence comes from Hydropotes inermis, assembly GCA_020226075.1. Classification (NCBI taxonomy): domain Eukaryota; kingdom Metazoa; phylum Chordata; class Mammalia; order Artiodactyla; family Cervidae; genus Hydropotes; species Hydropotes inermis. The sequence goes on along the minus strand of CM035272.1, from coordinate 2,105,529 downwards.
GGTCTCTCCATGTGTTGGGTGTGGTGCAGGCCAAGCGGAAGGGCTGGGGAGCTTTCTCTGCCCCCGCAAGAAGCCCAGACCCTTCCTTGCCACACAGGTGTCCTCTGAGAGCCAGGGGGTTCCTCATCCCAGGTCCCCCCAAATCCCAGGGCTGCTGCAAGGTCTCAGGGCTTCTTACCAGCAGGGCCCTTATCCTCCAGCCAGGGTCAGGCTGCTCCTGCAAATACCCTCCCCCGCAGCTGGAAGCCCCCCACCCCTCCACCCCTCCACCCCCCACCCCCCAACCCCCCACCCCTCCCCCCCCTCCACCCCCCCCCCCTCCGCCCCTCCACCCCCCACCCCCCCCACCGTCCACCCAGAAAGCATTTACTGAGCCCCGGCCTTGTTCTTAGGGGAGAGGAAGCGAATGTTTTGACTTTTCCCAACATGACTGGGTGAAGGAACTATTCTCACGTCCAAACCACATGAACACACACATTTTGCAAATTCCATTTGTAGCTACATCATGCAAGTTCAGCTGTCACAATTTCCCGGGAAACCATAGGTGTAGAAAAAGACCATCTGGCCCGCCATGGAGTCAGACTGCACCCACTGAGTCGTTGGCTATGGGCTTTTGGAAGAGGCAGAATTCAGGCATTTTACCTCTTGCTGCTTTGACTTACGAGGCCATGGTCCGTGGGTCGTGACTCCGACTGCAACCTCTGATATCTCACCTCCAGGGCACGTCACACTCCCTGTCTTGGGACCCCTTCCTTAGAGTCGGGCTCAGGCTCCAGTGCAGGCTGCTTAAGTCTCTAAGGTGGGTGGTGGTGGGGTCCTCTAGGACTCAATTCACTTTAGACATGAGGCTGAGAAGTTGGGATTTGGGGCAGATCCTGGATTTCTGCAGAACCCTTGTCATCATGACCCCAGCAGGCCATCTCGATGAAGGACAGAAGTCCAGTCCTGCGGAGGGAAGCCCCAAGCCCCAGGTGGCTGGTCGTGTGTTGCAGGACCCGAGGGGTGGCCGTGGTGCTCAGAACGCACTCAGGGAGGGCCGGTCAAGGTAGGTCTGCCCCTGCAGACCAGGGGCAGTCCTGCCCTGGTCCAGTCCCGCCCTGGGCCTGGGCAGGAGACAGTCCTCCTGGGGCGACACGACAGCACAGCCAAGGAAGTGCTTTTGCTAGACCCTGCGTCTGACCCGGCAGGAAGGCTCCAAGCCCTAGAACGTGCCCGTCACCCCAAAGGGACAGCATGCCCCTCAGCTGCCCCTCCAGCACCCTGCCCACTCCAGACCTCGCAACTGGTAGCCGACTTTCTGTCTCCATGGATTTGTCTCTTCTGGACATTTCATTTGGATGGAATCATGGAACACCTGGCCTTCTTTCGCTCAGCACAACGCCAAGGTTGGTTCTCACTGTAGTGTCTGTGAATAACTTGCTGTTTACTCGCTAAGTTGTGTCCAACTCTTTGCAACCTGATTGAACTGTAGCCCGCCAGGCTCCTCTGTCCATGGCATTTCCCAGACAACAGTACTGGAGAGGGTTGCCATTCCCTTCTCCAGGGGATCTTCCCGACCCAGGGATCGAACCCACATCTCCTGCACTGCAGGCGGATTCTTTACCAGCTGAGCCTCCTGGGAAGCAGCCTGTGTAACTACTATATTATTTTTTATGGTTGAACGATAACTCCTTGTAGGTGGAATCCATTTCAATAATTCATTTTATTTTCATCCATCTGAAACATTATCATTTCAACATGTAATCAACCTCAAAACTTATTAATGATATATTTTACATTTTTCTTTTCATGTTAAAGTCTTCAAAATCCAGTGTGTATCTTATACTCCCAGCACTTTTCAGAAGCAGGAACACTAAACTGTCATCACAAATGCTTGATCTGCATTTATTAAAGTTGTATCGTTGAACAATAGATTCATGTACCCCAAGTTGTTTCAAACATACATAAAAGTTTACCCCAAACTGAATTGAGTATGCGAGTTTAAGTTAATTACAACTCAGAAAAGTGGAAGTGCTAGTCACTCACTCAGGTCTGACTCTGTGTGACCCCATGGACTAGAGCTCACCAGGCTCCTCTCTCCAGAGATTGCCCAGACAAGAATACTAGAGCGGGTTGCCATGCCTTCCTCCAGGGGATCTTCCTGACCCAGGGATCGAACCCAGGTCTCCTGAATTGCAGGCAGCTTCTTTAACATCTGAGCCACAGGGAAGTCCTACTTACAATTAAACACAATTCAAACTTCGACCCCTCTGTGGGACCTGGGCGCAGAGCCCGACCCAGCCGGCCTGGTCCTCCGGGACCCACCGCTCCGCGTGTGGCTGCTCGCGCCCTCAGCCATGGCCACCTGGACGAGGGCCTGTCCTCCGGCGCCGGTGCATCCACCAGGGCGGAGCGCTGGCGTCTCCTCCCCTCACACTTCAACCTGAGCCTTGGCAGGCACCCGCTTACGGCACTTACGGTGGGCGCCCACCGTCTGCCCTGCCTTAGGCCCCAGGCCTCCTCTCCGCCACCCCCAGGCTCCAGAGGCGGGTCACAGTTCTCAAGCTCCATCCCGCCTTGGCGGCCTGTGACATCGGGAGCCCCGCACACCTGGGCCTCCAGCAGGCACACCCTGGATTTCCTCTGTGGCTGCCGACAGGACAGGTCTGTGCCGACGCCCGGCCAGGCTGCGTGCCCTGTTCCTCCCACTGGCCTGGCCGGGGAGGGGCCGAAGCCGGACTGGGGAACAGCCTGATGGCTTCCTAGCCGCCCCACCCGCCTCTCCTTCCAGACAACACCGATCCTGCTGTTTCCCCAACCCCACTCCCAACACTGGGGGCCAGGAAGCAGGACCAAGCAGCTACTACACACCGGCTGGCCTCCACCCGCTGATAGCAAGAGCCCCACTGCCGGCAGAAAGTGGGATGAGAAGGTGCCCGGCACAGGGCGGGGATTGCTAGAACTCTCCCAGGTGGTGAACCAGGGCAGATGCCCTCAGAATGGAAGGTGCTGGCAGTGGGTGTGGTATCTCAAGCGTTTGAATGGTGTGTGTTAGTGGCTTGGTCATGTCCAACTCTTTGCAACCTTATAGACCATAGCCTGCCAAGCTTCCCTGTCCATGGAATTCTCCAGGCAAGAATACTGAAGTGGGTCACCATGCCCTCCTCCCAGGGATCTTCCTGATCCAGGGATCGAGCTGGGGTCTCCTGCGTCTCCTGCCCTGCAGGCGATTCTTCACTGAGTCACCAAGGGGAGAGCAACTAGGGGAAGCACAGAAATACCGGCTGGAAAAGCATCCGAGAAAGTCTGTGAACGGCTGTGGGCTCATTGCCACCGCAGGCAGGGCTGTGAGCTGGAGCAGCCGTACAAGGACGTCATATAAGGAGACTGTGTGCCCTGCGGCTGCAGGGCCGGAAGAAGGCTGACAGTCCCAGGGAGGCTGCAGGCAGCGCGTCTCCCGCGTCGAGATCAGGGCCCTGACGGGGAACCAGGGGCCGCACGAGACAGCGGAGGCCGTTGAGGGACACCCAGGTCCACGTGCCAGGGGAACCCATCCGCCCACGCTCCCGCTGGAGCCTCTGGCCAGCAGAAGTGGCCATGCTCCCCTTAAAGGCTAGCCCTCCCCTGCCTAAGGACCACCAGAGACCTCTGCCTTCTGAGACATCACTCCTCTGCTTCTGGCCGACGGCATCTCTGAATATCTGTCTGCGTCTGTGACTAAAACAGAGGAATCTTACCTTTTCATTCTCTTTTTTGCAGAGCCGTTTAAAAAGTGCCCCACACGGCAGCCACGCACTTCCTCTTTGGGCACTACTGCTGTCTGCCAGAGCCTGCCCCGGGCCTCTCACTCAGGGATGCGCAGGAGACGGCTCACTGAGCTGTACGGCCCCTATTCCAATCCCTAAGAAAGACAGTGCCAAAGAATGCTCAAACTACCGCACAACTGCACTCACCTCACACGCTAGTAAAGTGATGCTCAAAATTCTCCAAGCCAGGCTTCAACAATACTTGAACCATGAACATCCAGATGTTCAAGCTGGATTTAGAAAAAAGCAGAGGAAGCAGAGATCAAATTGCCAACATCCGCTGGATCATTGAAAAAGCAAGAGAATTCCAGAAACACATCTACTTCTGCCTTATTGACCACGCCAAAGCCTTTGACTGTGTGGATCACAATAAACTGTGAGAAATTCTGAAAGAGATGGGAATGCCAGACCACCTGACCTGCCTCCTGAGAAGGAAGGTCAGGAAGCAACAGTTAGAACTGGACATGGAACAACAGACTGGTTCCAAATAGGAAAAGGAGTACATCAACGCTATATATTGTCACCCTGCTTATTTAACATATGCAGAGCACGTCATGAGAAACACTGGGCTGGAGGAAGCACAAGCTGGAATCAAGATTGCCGAGAGAAATATCAATAACCTCAGATATGCAGATGACACCACCCTTACGGCAGAAAGTGAAGAAGAACTAAAGAGCCTCTTGATGAAAGTGAAAGAGGAGAGTGAAAAAGTTGGCTTAAAGGTCAACATTCAGAAAACTAAGATCATAGCATCCAGTCCCATCACTTCATGGCAAATAGATGGGGAAACAGTGGAAACAGTGGCAGACTTTATTTTCTTGGGCTCCAAAATCACCGCAGATGGTGACTATACCCATGAAATTAAAAGATGCTTACTCCTCGGGAGAAAAGTTATGACCAGCCTAGACAGCATATTAAAAACCAGAGACGTTACTTTGCCAACAAAGGTCCGTCTAATCAGGGCTATGTTTTTTCCAGTGGTCATGTAAGGATGTGAGAGTTGGACTGTGAAGAAAGGTGAGCACCGAAGAACTGATGCTTCTGAACTGTGGTGCTGGAGAAGACTCTTGAGAGTCCCTGGACTGCAAGGAGATCCAACCAGTCCATCCTAAAGGAGATCAGTCCTGGGTGTTCATTGGAAGGACTGATGTTGAAGCCGAAACTCCAATACTTTGGCCACCTGATGCGAAGAACTGACTCATTTGAAAAGACCCTGATGCTGGGAAAGATTGAAGGCGGGAGGAGGAGGGGGTGGACAGAGGATGAGATGGTTGGATGGCATCACCGACTCCATGGACATGAATTTGAGTAAACTCTGGGAGTTGGTGATGGACAGGGAGGCCTGGCGTGCTGTAGTTCATGGGGTCACAAAGAGTCAGAAACGACTGAGCGAATGAACTGAACTGATGGCCCCTATTGGGCATCTCAAGTGGCGCTAGTGGTAAAGAACCTGCCTTTCAATACAGGACATGTAAGAGATTCGGGTTCGATCCCTGGGTTGGGAAGATCCCCTGGAGGAGGGCATGGCAACCCACTCCAGTGTTCTTGCCTGGAGAATCCCATGGACAGAGGAGCCTGGTGGGTTCTCAGAGTCAGACACGACTGAAGCGGCTCAGCACAGCACACACATGGCCCTTTTTGTCCCATCTGCTGAGAAAGCTGGATTTTCATCGCTTTGAGCCACAGCCTGGCCAAATACCAATCCCAGTTTCCCTCCATCTTCCCTGCACCTGTTTCCAAGTTAGGATTTAGAGCGGGTTGAACGGTGGGCCCCAGAAAGGGCTGTCACATCAAACTCCTGAAGTCTGCGAACTGCGACCTTATTTGGAAAAGGGGGTCTTTGCACATGTCCTTAGCTATTTTGAGATGAGATTATCCCGGATTATCTAAATCCAGTGACAAGTGTCCTTATTAGAGGCATGCAGGAGAGACAGGGAGGCGTGGAGAGGCCAGGGGAAGACCAAGGCAGCGATGGGGTCTCTCTGCCAGAGGAGGCCAAGCCTTGGGGCGGTCATCAGAAGCTCGGAGAAAGGTCTCTCCCCACAGCATCTGGACGGGGTTGGGTTGGGGTGGGGTCGGTGGCCCTGCCAGCAATTTGGTTTCCTGCTGGCCAGGCGAGAGTCAAATACATAATGAAGGCCATTCATTGAAAGACATCAAATACATTCAAATTCAGGAGGTCCTATCAATAATATTTTTAAAAATCCCTGACTTAAAAAAAAATCCCTTTGGAAGTTGGCAGAGCACCAGTTCATTATTCCAAAAACTGATAAATAAAGAGAAAGGACGCAGCAGTTATCCTGCTTTTCCTATATGAACTGTGTTTCGGGGTAACCCGAGAGTTGAGGAAGGGGGCTTCCCTGATGGCCCAGTGGTAAAGAATCTGCCTGCTAGTGCAGGAGACACAGATTCGGCCCCTGGTCTGCAAAGATCCCACATGACCCAGAGCAGCTATGCCCTTGCACCACAGCTATTTGAGCCTATGCTCAAGAGCCTGGGAACCACAACTGAAGCCCGTGTGCCCCAGAGGCTGTGCTCCGCAAGCAAGAGACGCCACCGCAGTGAGAAGCCGGAGCACCACACCAGAGGGTAGCTTCTGCCTGCGGCAGCTAACGAGAAGCCTGCAGAGCGGTGCAGACCCAGCACGGCCAAGAGCAACTAAATAAAAACTCAGAAAGAGTCGATGAAGACAGGTCTTCCTTCAGGAGGATTCCAGAAAACAGGCAGAAAGAAAATTAGAATTGGATGAGCCCTGATTTGCAATCCTTAGTGAGTAATGGAGCTCGGCTATGATCATTTTGGGCAGGTAAACTTATCCTGTGAAAGACAGGCGGGGATTTCCGTAATGAGTAGGTAGGTCAGGCTGCCCACAGCCAAGGTCAGCGGTCAGTGCTGGGACCGAGAGAGAAGCACCCAGCGTGGTCCCTCCTGTCTCATGATGTGCTGGGACGTTCACAGCACCACTCGTGAAGCAGCCTCGCTGACAAGCCGGACCTTCGTCTGACCGAGGCTGAGCGCCACCTGCCAGTTTCCGGAACACAGAGAGGAAAGCAGAACACGTGAGTGACGCCGGCGGGACGGGGTCCAGCCAGATCCAGGGTGCAGACGGGCTGCAGAAACACGGCCTGTGTCTTCGACAGCTAGACGGCCGGGGAGAAAGCCGCAGGCGCAGAACGCAGAGCGGTGTAAGAGACACGGAACCAAATACTCGGGTCATCTCTCCAGCAAATTAAACAGATAATGACATTTATCAGACAATCAGCAAACATGAACACTGACCAGATATTAGACACTGGTGAAGAATTCTTAGGCCAGCATGTGACCCCGTTACTGTGATTCTGTGTAAAAACACCAAGAGGGAATCCCCTGGCGACGGTCCAGTGGTTAGGACCTGGCGTTTTCATTGCTCTGGGCGTGGGTTTGATCCCTGGTCAAGGATCGAGACCCCTGTAAGGCACACAGTACAGCTACAGAATTTTTTTTTTTTTAAAGGATATACTTATAGTGAAACAACATGACGCCTGGGACTAGTAGGCATCACTTTTTCATGACCTGTAATTCACTTTTTCAAAATCGCTTTTGTGAAATCTGACCTACAAGATTATGCATCAAACACGAAGGGGCAGCTTACTGCAAAGCTGTCGAGTCAGGACCTAGGGAACCAGGGCCAGGTCAAGGGTCAGAACTTGACAAGCGGCTCATTCACTTGGGCTCTGTGACTCAGCCCTGTTTCTGTAGGTGCTGGAGTTCACTCCTCTTCACTGTGGTGAGTAGCCCTCTGTGCAAACACGCCCCAGTTCATGTCCCCATTCTGATGATGATACACATCGGGTGAAAGGAAAATGTTAGTCGCTCAGTCGTGTCCAACTCTTTGTGACTCCAAGGACCGTAGCCCACCAGGCCCCTCCGTCCATGGGATTTCCCAGGCAAGAGTACTGGAGTGGGTCCCCATTTCCTTCTCCAGAGGATCTTCCCGACCCAGGGACCAAACACAGGTCTCCTGCATTACAGGCAAACTCTTTACCATCTGAGCCCCCAGGCTAAAGCCCTTTAGACCATTTTAGCCTCATTGAAAACAACCCCAGTGACTTTCCTGCTGGTCCACTGTTTAGGAGCTTCCCTCGTGGCTCAGATGGTAAAAGCATCTGCTTGCAATGCGGGAGACTTGGGTTCGATCCCTGGGTGGGGAAGATCCTCTGGAGAAGGAAATGGCAACCTTCTCTAGTACTCTTGCCTAGAAAATTCCACGGATGGAGGAGCCTTGTGGGCTACAGTCCATGGGGTCGCAAAGAGTCGGACACGACTGAGCAACTTGACTTTCACTTTTTCTTTCCAGTCGTTAGGAATCCACTTGTCAGTGCCAAGGACCCAGGTACACTCCCTGGTCAGGGAGCTAAGAGCCCATATGCTGCAGGGCAATTAGGCCCACACACCTCAGCAGAGACCCAGCAAACCCCACCTCAGAGCAAAGAGAAAGCAACCTTGAACCGCCCCGCATTCTCTCCCGACCTCTGCCTCAGCATTTGTTGTTGTTCAGTTGCTAAGTTGTGTGCGGGTCTGTGACCCCGTGGACTGCAGCACGCCCGGCTTCCCTGTCCTTCCCTATGTCCCAGAGCTCAGTCAGATTCATGTTCATTGAATCGGTGATGCTGCCTAATCATCTCATTTTCTTCCGCCCTCAATCTTTCCCAGCAACAGGGTCTTTTCCCATGAGTCAGCTCTTTGCATCAGGTGGCCAAAGCATTGAAGCTCCAGCTTCAGCATCAGTCCTTCCAATGAATATTCAGGCTTGAGTTCCTTTCGGATTGACTGGTTTGATCTCCTTGTAGTCCAGGGGACTCTCAGGAGTCTTCTCCAGCATAACAATTTGAAAGTATCAATTCTTTGGGCTCAGCCTTCTTTATGGTCCAACTCTCACAAAACCAGCCCTAGGCAGGCACTGATCTACCTTCTGTCTCCCTAGGTTTCCCTATCCTGGACATTTTATATCATTGGAATCATACAATGGTCTTTGGTAACTGACTTGTCTCACGTTGCATACTGTTGGCAAGATTCATCCATATTGAAGCATGTATAAGTATCTCATTTTTCAAAAAATGACTGAACAGTCTTCCATTGCATAGACCTACACTGATTCTCAAGCAGTTGCTACTGGTTTGGCTGGATGGTCAAGGGCTTGGGAAGAAAAGGACGGGGAGCTTGATGACAAGGAGATCTGGAGAAGAGACCCAGGAGGGACTCAAAACGGACACAGATCATATCTGTATCCCTGGTGGACACAGTCTCCGAGGCCCGCCCAGTGCAGAGAAGGCTGTCAATATCAGATGGACACAGGATGAGAGACAAATGTGTCTCCCGACAGCCTGACACAGGTGGCCGGGAACCAAAGGGTGGATCTGGGGGAGGCCCTCCAACAACTCCTCACATCAGTTCTAATTCTGCCCACACCTCTGAGCTCTGACACTTGGAAAGTGGATTCTCCAGCAGTTGGGGTGGGGTTGGGGGGAGGAATGGGCCCCCCCAGGGAGAACGTCAATGGCTCTTTGATATGGAAGATGAGCCTGCCACTTAAATCTGGGCCTCCTGATACCACCCAATCAGAATGCTGACAAGTGGGTTACCTGACCAACTGGGGTGACGGAGCCCTAACACCAAGAAGAAGGTGAGTCACTGCTGCACCCTGGGGTTGAGGGCAGGAAAACCATGTTGAGGACCCAGAGGCTTCTCCCCAGGGCATGAGCATGTTAGCCTTTCTATCAGCAGCAGCAAAATGCATGGAAAGTCGTAGTCACCAAAGACAGACAGACAGACAGGTGGACAGACAGACAGACAGATGATAGGATAGGTAGATGATAGAGAGAGAGAGAGATGAGATAGATAGATAGATAATATAGATAGACTGATAGGAGGACACTTGAGAGTTTGTGCCCTTCAGGAATGCAGGTATAAGTCATCCCACTAAATAAACCTCAACCAGCTGAGATGCTGCTGAAGGCAAAGGAAACCCCCTCTGACTGTTACAGAAACAAGGACAGTGACAACTACTCACATCTCCGCCCGCCTGTTAAGTACGAACATATTTGGACCCAGCTCTTCTTCCATTTCCTCACCTTCCTTACGACTTTCAATACAGTTTTGTTGGAAGCTAACTTTGCAATTTAGTTTCAGCTGAAAGAATATTCAGACAGAAGGAGACTGAACAGGAAAGTAATTAACCTAGCCCAGAAAAGGATACCATCACTGATAGGACTTTGTACTTCCTCTATTTGGGGAGAAGACTGTCTCACTCTTTTTTTTTTTAATTTAAGTATAGTTGATTTACAATATTTCAGGTATTAGAAAACTGATTCAGCATATATATATATATGTTCTTTTTCAGATCCTTTTCCATTATAGGTTACTACAAGACAATGAATATAGCTCTCTGTGCTATATACAGCAGGTCCTTGTTTATCTATTTTATGTACAGCAGTGTGTATCTGTTAATCCCAAATTCCAAATGTATCCCTCCCCACCTTTCCACTTTAGTAACTATAAATTAGTTTTCTATGTCTCTGAGTCCATTTCTGTTATGTAAATAAATTCATTTGTATCATTTTTTTTGGATTCCACGTATAACTGACATCATATGATATTTGTTTTCTCTATCTGGCTTACTTCACTTAGTATCGTGGTCTCTGCGTCCATC
>CM035272.1:2062956-2090056 GCA_020226075.1 Hydropotes inermis | reverse complement strand
TCGGGGCGCGGGCCAGGTGACCGGGCGGGCCGCGGGGGGACGCGGGCCGGGTCACCGGGGGCTGCGGGGCGCCCGGGATGCTGGGGAGGCGGTGGGGGCGCGCCCTGGGCGTGGCCGGGAGAGCCGGGGCTGGGCCTACTGTGGACGCGCCCCGTTCGGTTTCCCCCTGACCTCATTTTCCTTCGGGTTCAGGGCCCTCCCGGCTGCTGGGAGAAAGGGGGCGCCGGGCGGGTACCGCGTGCCCGGCGTGGGCGGGCCCCTTCTGCGCCCCGCAGATTCTAAGAACTTAGTTCGCAGCTCTCCCTGGACATTAGCTCTCCAGCAGGCGGTCTCCCCAGTGCCACCCCCCGCAGTTCACAGAAGAACTAGGATGAGGCATCCTTCTGCTTCTTAAAGCCAAGCTCACTGCGCCAGCGGGGAGCAACCGAAACAGTGGGAGCCTGGGGCTGGGTGGCTTGGTTTACGGGCTGTGATCCCAAGAGATAAGGAGGATCCCGTGCCATAAACCGTGCCAGCACCGCTGGGGTCCTTTCCTCTCCTGACACCTGACAGCAGGTTCGTTTCTTTGTAGCATCACCGTGCGGAGGAGCTGAAGGCTAGGCAGAAGAAAGCACTGCACAAAAAGCTGGTCCACATCCCTGGCAGGGATCGGACCGCCTCTGTGCTGCTGAAAGCTGACCCGGGCACAGATCAGGAGGGCTGTTCGTACAGAAGCTGCCGTCGGTTTCTGCCTAGCTTACAATGTCTTTTCACGCGGGACAGCGGATCTCTCTTCAGATGCAGTGGTGCGAGTCGTGGTGTCGGACTCGCAGTGGACACCTGACAAGCCCCCCCGAAGGTGAGGGCCTCGTCCCTGTCATCGGCACACCTGACTCAGAGCACAGAACTGTCACCGGGACACGCTGACCTGCCTGCCGACTCACGCGTGGCTCTTGGCGGTCTTCAGAATGCTTGGAGACTCCTCTCCAGTTTCTTCTCAAAGAGCCCTCATAAAGGATGTTGCCTGCAAATGGTCTGAGTTCCTCGTTACCATTAAGTTAAAGAAGGGATCCTCACACCCATCTGCTGAAAACCTTACTCATTAGTGGCATTTAGTGAAGAGCAGGTGGCCCAGGAGGGAGGCTCTAGCCAGTGATGAGTGGCCGCGTCCCGCTGGCAGAGAAAGCTCTGTCTGAAAGCTACGCCCGGCTCCGGTACCGGGACACCTCCCTGCTCGTCTGGCAACAGCAGCAGCAGAAGCTGGCATCCGCACTGCCCGGGACGTACCTGAGCAGGAGCCGAAGCATGTGGTACTCACAGTATGGGAACGAGGCCATTCTTGTCCGGGACAGAAATAAGCTGGATGTCTCACGGGACACAGGGCAGTCCAAGTTTTGTTCTATAATGTGACTCTGGGGTGAACATCTGAGTGCAGGCACCAGACTGCCTTGCTGACCCCCCAGCCCTCACTGGGAGATTCTGACAGGGAATGTGAAGGCTGAGCTGTGATAGAACCCCCGAACCCCAGAGGTGGCACCTTGCCCGCTCGCTGTCGAGGTGATGGGCGGACTTCTGGACCCCATCTTGACCCTGCAGGCACTGCAGGTCTGGCTAGATGCTGTCTTGGTCATGCTTCCAAATAAGTCACGCGAGAGATACCCCAGGTACAAACAACCTTTTCACATTCTTACAGGTTGTCTCTAGTATTCCCTTCTGCCTGGTAAAGAATGGGTCAAATCTAAAAAAGGAAAAAAGAACTGGCATCATGTAGGATTGAAAATCCATTGGCAGGACCACAGTGGTTTTACTCTAAACAGGTCATTGGCAGCAGCATTTCAGCAAGAACTCTGTGGCACTTGAGTTTTGAGTCTAGTTACTAAAGCCATCATTGCCCACGATGCACCGTGATGGCTTCTACACAGGCTTCCTGATGCTTGGGGCTGTGGGCAAAGACATCTGAAAAAATTAGGTAGGGAAACCCCCAATTATGAAGTTACCCCTCAGGTTTAGTCACAGAGCTGAATTAGGCAGGTTGTCAGCCGACAGCAGCTCAGCCTCTGCTCGGGGCTGTAGCCCCCCAGCCACCTGCAATGTTTGATGTATGTCGGGCCCCACCCCCAGCCCCCGTGTGGGCAGGTTCATGAGTCAGTTTAAAGGGATTTGCTGTAGTTAAAGTCTGTGTGGCAAGGCAAATACCAAGGTGTCTTGAAGCTGAATTTTCTTTTTAAATAAATCTTCAGGCAGCTCCTTCCTTCCTCACTCCGTATTTTAATCTGTTTGTTCATATATCCTACCTTGGCCTCCAGGGTTTTTGTTTGTTTACAACAGTAACATGGAACAACTGCTAAGAACTGCAGGGCAGGCAGCACTCCGGGGAGCCCACAGGTGGGCAGAGATGCACACAGTGCATCCAGAGCTTCTGTGAGCGTGGTTCCTCATGCAGGCGTGCAAGCTAGTCAGCACACAGCATTGCATCGAGAAGGGAAGGCCGGGTCAGACTGCATTCCCCGAAGGTCACACATCCAGCCAGAGGCCTGGTCCTCGCTGATAGAGCCTCGGCTTGCTTGCCGCCTGCGGTCGGGAGGCTGGAAGACAGAGTTCCTTTAAGTGGCTCCCCGAGGTGAAGAGGAAGCCTGTCTCATGGAGAGTCGGGCCTGTGCGGTGAAGGCTTGCCTGTCCAGGCACCTGGACACTGGAATCCCCCAGGAGAAAGGCCTTATCGGCATCTCTGCAGTCCTCCGACTTAAGTCCAGCTCAGGAAGGAAGCAAACTTCTGACTTAGCTGGAGTCACAGAGGTGGTGGCCGGACAGCAGAGCAGGCACTGGTCAGGGCGTGCGGGTGACCCTGTGCCCGGGGCTGCTAGGACACAGCACTGAGCTGCTTGGTGAGTGGGGAGCCTGGGCACCTGGCCTCCCCACCGGGGCTGGGACACCGAGGAAGATGTGCTCAGTACCTGGCCTTGGGGAGCTCAGGCTGGGTGCCATGTGCCAAGGGAATACAGGGGCAGGTGGCCTCGGGCCTGCACAGCACAGCGCTGCACGGCCTGGCTGCATCGGTCACCTCGAGGAAGCAGCCTCAGGACCTGCACTGTCTCCACACCCCCTGGGTCCCTTGCCGCCAGGTTCCGGGCCGCCTAGAAGAAACCTCAGCGTGCACACCGTCTGAGGCGGTTTCTTGAAAACATCCTCGGGCCAGCCGGACGAGCATTGGATCTCAGGAAGCACCTCAGTGTAGACGGAGGGCCCAGTGGGAGCGGCAGACAGGTGACCGGGTCAGGGGGCCTGCAGGTCCGCCACGGGGGCAGCCGCCGTGCGAGCCACCGGCCTGAAAGGGCAGCACACAGCGCTCCCGACACACGGCAGTCCCGGGGTCCTGGGGCCTCCCCGGCCTGGGCTGAGGGCCGCTGAGACCCCTCTGCGACGCTCCGGGCATTCCCACCAGGAGCCACCTGATGTCAAAACGAGGGGCCCCTCCCCCCATCACACCAGCCAGGGGATGCTGGGAGCCCAGAAAGCAGAGACGGCGCCTCTTTTTTTTTTTTCCTTTTATTATGAAAACAAAACAAGTGCCCCAGGAGAAGGGTCCTTGATCACCAGAAACAGTACTTTCTACCACTTTTATTCTGTCGTGATGAGGTCAGCACCGCAGCAAACAAGCTAGAACTACTCACATCGGACGCATCTCCAGTAACTGGCATTTACAGGATATCCTAGAGACGGCGCGAAAGGTCAAGAAAGTCACGGTGAACTCGCATGCACGTCATACAGAAAGGAACATTTCAAACATAAAAAAGGAAACTTCCCGGAAGTGTTAGGCCGGAATCAGGGAGCAGCGCCACGCCGGATGTAACGGGTCCTTTACTGTGGGCGGTGCCCCCCCCCAAACTGTAAAAGATGGGAATGTTGCAAAAGAACAAAAACGAGAAACAAACAGAAAAGCAAACGCATCTTAACGTCTGTAAGCAAGATGAGTGAGCTAGGGTTTCTGGAATTCAGTTCACAGCCGAAGCCGCCCCCTCGGCCCCCAGGGGTTGGGGGAAATGTTTGAAAGCCACAATATCGAGTCCTGCACGGGTGCGACCTGCTGAACATGGTTCCTAACCCTCGAGTTCTAGGAAAACTAGAACTCCACTTGCCCAACACAAGAGAAATGGAAACAGCAAACACCCATAGGCTGACGTCAGGGGGTGGAAAACCTTAAAAAAAAAACCCAATGACCTACAATCGCTCAGTTCTCCGGCAGCACCAAAGCCAGCAGATCTTTCCGCGGAAAGGAGCAGAGGCGGCCGAGAACCCCTCCCACACCCAGAAACCAACGGACAGGGACCGCTCCCTCTGCAGCCAGCACTGGGGCCCCCTGTCCCCCGCCAAGTGGCTGGCAAAGGTGACCCTCCCCACTGGCAGCTGGAGGGGCACCCCCGGGGAGCTCCCCGCACCGCCAGGCCCCTTGGCTCGCATCTGTTTGTCTCCCAGACGCATGCCCGCTGCCTGTCGCCCCTGAGATCCTGCTTCAAGACCTTCCAGGGTGTATTAAGTCCTTAAAGTCATAGTTTTTACTCCACTAAAGATCTGTTTAGAAAACACCTTTGAAATACAGGGCAAATTTAAAAAAAAAAAAGGCAAGTTTAAAATCCATTTATATTTTTATTACAATGAAAAGTTGAACGAACTGGCTCAACACTCACCAAAGGTCAGAATCAGCGGCAGTCAGAAAAATGGCCACCCCCCATCCACGTTTCATCAGAGTTCCACCCCATCAGAGGGCTCCTTAGCCATCAAGGTTGGTGGCATCCAAGTGGATGTTTGTAATTTTTAGAACCACCACCTGTTAGGATGCCAACAGCTAGTGCCCTGATCCACCCAGAAGGGCTGTCAGGAAGAACACGACCCTGGACAAGCGGCTGGGCCGCCCCCAGCCCCACCCCCAGCCCCCACCTCCGTGAGGTCCCGTTATTTCTGTGCTAACTGAGAAGCTCACCAGCCGGGAGCCCCGGGAGCCCCGTGCAGTCTGGAGGGAGGGAGCCCTCCTGGGGCCAGAGGCTCCTCCAGCCTGGAGAGAGACCAGGCCAGCGGGAGCTGGGCCAGGCTGTTGCGGGCCGGCGGCTGGGAGACGCGATGGGGCAGCAGGGGCCGCCCCCTCCCTGGGGGTGCGGTGAGGGATGCCCCACTGGGGGCCGTGAACCCCTGGCCAGAGCCACGCGGCTCAGAGCTAGGCAGGCGGTGTGGGTGGGCACCCCGCGCTCAGGGCCCTGCGGCAGCCTCTGGAGAAAACAAAACCGAAACGTAACCTTCTGTCAAACTCTGTATATTATTATTACTTTTTTTTTTTTTTTTTACAATAGAAAGTTAAAAATCAAGACTTAGATTTACTATACATTTCTTTTTCTCGCAGATTACAAAGTTTGTATTATATAACTGGGGTTCCCTAAATCGAAGTCCTTTTTAAAACAGTCCTAAGAGAGACCAGAAGTGAATATAAAAGAACTAAATGAAATTAAAAAAAAAAAAAAATGAGAATGTGCTGCAGCCGGAAGTCGTCCATGACCTGTGAGTCTCCAGATTTCACACGCACGCACGCACACACACATGTGAAAGAACGAGAACGGAAACCCCGCAGCCCCGGGACGAGCACGTGGACGAGGCTGAGCACCGCGCGGGGGCAGGAGGCGGGTAGCACCTGGGGCGAGCGGCTGGCGCCCCGCGGGGTCTGGGCTCCCCTCACGCCACGGAAAGGCCTGCATCTCTGCTCCTTTGTTTCTTTTTTTTTTAAAATGCATTTCTTTTGCGGTTTTGTTTTTCTTTCTTTAAAAAAAAATGACCAATGATGTTAATAAATAAAATATTCATATATACACGAGACTGGGACGA
Source organism: Hydropotes inermis (assembly GCA_020226075.1). Classification (NCBI taxonomy): domain Eukaryota; kingdom Metazoa; phylum Chordata; class Mammalia; order Artiodactyla; family Cervidae; genus Hydropotes; species Hydropotes inermis. The sequence goes on along the minus strand of CM035272.1, from coordinate 2,084,209 downwards.
TGGTTCCGGAGTGCGTGGCAGCAGCTGGGCTGGGGACACACGTGGGGCTGGCCTTTCGTAGAAAATTGCTGAACCTTACAAAAAGAGTCTCTCTTTTTTTTTTTTAATCTTTTTTTTTTTTTTTTTTTTTAATAGTTGAAAAAAAAGTTTCAGTGTTTGGGAATCCTCCTGCTGCCCACACAGCTTCTGTGATCCTCCTGGGAGCTCCCAGCATCACGGGGGATCAGAAAGGCGGGGCTCCTCTGCACGCCCCCTCGCCGGCTCCCCACCCGCAGAAGCTCGGGCTGGGAGCCACGGGGACCCCTCCTGGCGGGGGCCCAGCCCTGGCCCTCACTCACGGCAGGGGCGGGCCTGGCTGTCCGCAGCCCCTGCAGAAAGAGCTGCCCTCGACGTGAGGGTCGGGGCCCAGGGCCCCCGGAAACGGAGATAAACCCTGTCGGCAAAGCCAACAGCCTTCCCGTGCGGTACCGCGTCCGAGACATTTCCTCGGGAGACATTCTCGCTGGGGCTACAGACCAGGTCGGGCTTAAGGAAAGGGGTTCTGCAAGCACCTTCAGACCACACCTCACACGTTTTCCTACGGTTATCAGGTTAGCGTCTGAAGCCGGCATCTCCAAGGGGCTTGAGTTCAGTTATGGAGGAAAGACCTTATGCCGATTCACAGCTTCTCAAAGTCTAATGGACACACACAGAAAGATCTCGGTTGACCTATTAAAGCCAGAACTGGAAGATACCATAACACTGAAGTGAAAAGAGAACCTGCACACCATGGACGAGGGAGCGCCGCGGCGCGCCGGCGGGGGCGGCCAGGGGCTGCGTCCGGAGCCGCCGAGGCCGGGCTCACTCGGAGTCACTGCTGTCGGAGCTGGACCCGCTGGTGCTGCTGCTGCCGGACTCGGAGGAGCTGCTGCTGCTGAGCCGCGAGGGCGCCCCGGACGCGGCCGAGCCCCTCTCTGGGGGAGACGCGCGGGTGAGCGGCGCGCACCCCCGCGCTGGCCCGCCGCCCCCGACCCACCCGGACCCTGACCTGGCCGCCTGATAGACGCTACCGAATCCACTGATTCGAGCCAGCGCGCTGCTGAGGCTGCGGGGGGCCTGTCCGGAGCCTGTTCCCGGCACACGGCTCCCAGATGCCCCGAGACCTTCTGGGTGGGGCCCTTTAGGTCATTCCTGTGTTGGCGCTAACGAGAGGCTGTGCTGGGACCCCCCGTGAGAGCCTCAGCACAGGCTGGTCACCAGGAAGGCCATGTGACTGGAGGGCGGGAACTTTCAGCTCCCCCCGGCCCTCCCCTGCCACCCACCCCCAAGCTGGCCACCATCTCCAGGGGAAGGGAACTGGCACCCACTTCTTCCCAGGCCCAAGTGCATTTGGCTTTGCTGGCCTCTGAGCTGTTTCTGTGTTCACTCTGACACCAGATGTGTGCGTTCTTCTCACACCAGTTTCCCCAGGCCCCAGCACGCACGAGCTGGGCATCCGTTCCCTCCGAGCAGAGAGGGGCTGGAGGAGACCGAGCTCCAGAGAACCCCGTGACGCAGCGGGCTCCCAGGCGCTGGGGTGGGGGGCCCTGACCCTGAGCCCCCAGCCAGCCCCGTGCCTCCCCCGCCCACCTGGCTGACCCCGAGCTGTGGCCTTTATGGCAAACCACCATGTGACTCCCAAGTTCTGGGAGCCATTCCAGCAAACTTCCACACCTGAGCAGAGGGTCGTGGGGGCTCCCAATTCACAGCCCGGCAGTCAGAGGTACGGGAGAGGCGGGGGGCTTGCACCTGGCGTCTGAGCCCTCACCCGCAGGGTCTGCACCGTCCCCGAGGAGACAGTGAACTGAACTGAGCGGCTGGACGCCCAGCTTGTGCTGGGGCCTGGAGAACTGGTGTGAGTGTCAGAAGTGAGAGGAGAACCAGCTCAGAGGCCAGAAAAGCCGAACGCACTCGGGCCTGGGGAGAAGTGAGTGCCGCCAAAAGAGGCCCTGATGGGCTGTGGGGGGCGGGGGCCGTCCACGCAGGCAGGCAGCTCTGAGCTGTAACTGCGTGCCCACCTGCCCTGCCCTGCCCTCCCCAGGGGCGAGGGCCCCGAGGCCCACCCTGGCACTGGGCGAGCAGGGCAAGGCTGTGGCCGCCGTGGCTACATGGCCAAGACTGAGCCTGAATCTGACCACCACCTGGGTAGGAAAAAAGGTGTGTGCCCTTCCTCACAGGCTCCAGAGAAGGGAGGCAAAGAGAGTCGAATCACCTGCTCACCTAACCTGCAGCCCCGAAATCCACAAAGCGCGCGGTCCGGGACTGGCAGTCAGCCCCTCTCCCTGCCTGAGATCAGGAAGCTCACTGCTGGGGGCCAGGACCCCCCGAAGCTGCAGGGGGGGAGCCCAGTCCCTCCCAAGTCATGGAGTCCGGCCCCCACAGACCGTGGCTGGGCCCTTCCAAAACGCCTGCTCCCAGGGGCTCCGTGGAGTGGCGCTTTCCCACATGCCTGCCACCTGCTCAGCCTCGGGGCCCCACCCGCAGGCAAGGAGGTCAGGGTTTCCGGGGGTCGACAGCCCGCTCTGGGACACGCGGTGCGCCGTGGGGGGAGCCACGGCACGGACCCGCGGCGCCCCCCGCCCCGGGCGGCACGGGGTGGCCCTACCTCTCCGGGCCGGCCGCCCCGGGCGCCCCGGGCGGCCCTACCTCTCCTGGCCGGCTTCTTGCTGCTGCTCAGCTGCCCGCTGACATCCTGCAGCCGCCTCTCCAGCTCCTTCTTCTTCTCCTGAGCCAGCTCCTCCTTCGACTTGGCCGCCTGCTTCTTCCCGCCCGTGGCTGTGGAGAGCAGAGACTGGCTGCGGGCGGGCGGGCGGGCGGCCTCCGGATGCCCAGCCCCCAGGGCGGAGCCCCTGCCCACCGCAGGCAAAGCTCCGGAACCGTCGCAGAGCTCCAGAGGTGGGCTGGACCAACGCCTGCTGCACGGGGCTGACTTGAAGCCCCGACCCCCGCCCCCGGCCCTCCTGGTTTTCGTTCACGGCGCCGAGGCTCTCCCGAGGCGCCCCCTGGAGCCCAGCCCACCGCCTGGCACCTGCTCCAGCACCGCTGAGTCCACAGGCCACTTACCGAGGGTCAGATGTGCCAGGACCGCAGAGAGCGGCAAGATGCTCCGCCCAGAAGGCTGCCCCCCTCAGAGCAAGCGGCCCGCGGGGACCACATGAAGGAGCGGGGCGCCCTGGGTGCTCCTCAGGGCTGCCTGGGGCTGCCTGGGGCCTGCCCTTCCTCTCACTCCCCAGGAGCCACTGGCCCAGGCAGCGACTCCTTCCCATCCACTGAATCCAGAGCCAGTGGAATCGTCCACCCTGGGAGGCCTCCGGACCCTCAACCCCAGGCAAGGGGAGCGGTCTGCTGAGGCAGGGAAGCAGCGGCAGGTGAGCTGCAGCCAGACCCCAAATGGAGGCCTCGGCCAGCATCTGGTGAGCGCGGCTGGAGCCGGCCCCCGGGGCCCTGCCCGCACGGTGAAGGCCGGGGCACACGAGCGCTGCCCACCTGCCCAGGAGCAGGGCGAAGGAGGGTTCTGGCTGGGGAGGGGCTGGCAGCCAGTCTCAGCTAAGCCCCGCCCCCTGGGCTGAGCAGAGGGGCGCTGTGCCCTGGGGGCGTGAGGCAGAAGACGGGGGAGGAGCCCGGAGCCCCTGACCCGCTCCTCCTCTCCGGGCTGCCTGCCTTCCTGCTGCGGGACTGAAGGAGGGATGGCGGGGGGCGCGGGGGCGGCGGCGAGAGGGGCAGGGCAGCAGGAGCGCACTTTGCCCGGCAACTTACAGAAGGGCTTCCTCTGCTTCTTCTGTAAACAAGACTTGACGTATCTCTCCAGCTCCCGCAGCGTGGTGGGCTTCAGGGTCTCGAAGTCGATCTCAATCTCGTCGGGGTTGGAGTCCCGCAGCGAGGGCTCCCGCGACTGGATGATGTGCACCACCCGGCCCAGCTTCTCCCCCGGCAGCCGGTTGATGTCCAGGCTCAGCTGCCGCTTCTCGTCATAGCTCATGGGCAGCCCCTCCTCCTCCTCCTCAGAGTCGTAGGAGGCCGACGCCTGCTTGCCGCCCTTCTTGGGCTGTCTGAGGCAGAAGGCAAGAGGAGTCACGGCGCGGCATCCCAGCCCCCACCCAGCCGCTGCCCGGCACCACCCCGCTCCGCCGAGCTCCATCCCCAAGACCCTGGCCCTCGTCCTCTCCAGGACCAGGCTCTCTTTCCAAGGAACAGCCCCAGTGGCACCCAGACAGAGGGGCCGGGCCACCACCTGGGGATGCACCTGCATCTCCAGGGACGTGGAAGACCCTGCTCCAGAGATCAGAGGCCCCACCAGCTCGGGGAGGCCTTGGCCAGGAAACAGCCCCAGCGGGCGGCTCCCCTCACTGTCCCACAGGCATCTCAAGTGCAACAGGTCAAAGTCCGTACTCAAATAACCCCAAAGAAGGCAGGAAACAGAACAGAGGAAGGGACAGAAGGGACAGACAGAAAATAACATAACAGAAGACAGAAATCCTTGACAGTGTATTAAAAAGCAGAGATGTCAATTTGCTGGCAAAGGTTCATCTAGTCAAAGCTATGGTTTTCCCAGTTGTCATGTATGGATGTGAGAGCTGAACCATAAAGGAGGCCGATGGTGCTGGAGAAGACTCTTTAGAGTTCCTTGGAGTGCAAGGAGATCAAACCAGTCAACCGTAAAGGAGATCAGCCCTGAATATTCACTGGAGGAACTGATGCTGAAGCTCCAATATTCCGGCCACCTGATGCGAAGAGCCGACTCATGAGAAAAGACCCTGATGCTGGGAAAGATTGAGGACAGGAGGAGAAGGGGATGACAGAGGATGAAATGGTTGGATGGCATGGACATGAGTCTGAGCAAGCTCCGGGAGACTGTGAAGGATAGAGAAGCCTGGCGGGCTGCAGTCCACGGGGTCACAAAGTCAGACGCAGCTGAGCAAGTGAATGACAACAGATGGAAATCCAATTGTTTCAATAATCACATTAAATGTAAGTCATCTAAATACGGAAATTAAAAGGAACAGATGGTCAGACTGGGTAAGAACCAAGACCCAATTTATAGGCTGTCTACACAAACCCCTCTTTAAAATAACAGAGGTAGGTTAAAAGTAAAAAGATAGGGGGAAAATATCCCATGTATATATTAATCAAAAGAAAATTGCAGCAGCTGTAAAAACTTCAAAGCGGACTTCAGGAAAGGAGTTTTGTCAGGAAAGAGAGATGCTGTGTAATGACAAGATGTCAGCTGGCCCAGAAGACAACACAGTCCTACATGTGTGTTCATCTGAAACCAAGCCTCAAAGTATATGAACAAAAACTGACAGAAATAAAGGGAAATAGGGAAATACGCAATTCTACTTGGAGAATTCAATGATTCTCTCTCGGTAATTAACAGAACCAACCAGCAACAACACAGACACTCCCAACACCACTATCAACTAAATTAACCGAACTGACATGTTTTTGTCTGTTTGGGGTTTTCAGATTTTTTTTTTGCATATACATGTATCTATACTCTTCAAATTCTTTTCCCGTTTATGTCATTACAGAATATCAAGCGGAGTTCCCTGTGTTATACTGTAGGTCCTAGTTGGTTAGCTATTTCTTTCTTCTCCAAATGCCCTCTTCATCATTCATTTGTTTTTGGCTATGCTGGGTCTTTGCCGCTGCGTGTCGGCGTTTTATAGTTGCACGTGGACTCCTGTGATGCAGAACAGGCTCTAGGGCGTGTGGGCTTCAGTGGTCGTGGCGCCCGGGCTCAGCTGCTCCGTGGCACGTGGGATCTCCCCCGATCGGGGTTGAACCCGTGTCCCCTGCATTGGCAGGCGAATTCTTCACCTCTGAGCCACCACGGAAGCCCGGTTATCTAAGCGGTGTGCACACGTCAATCCTAAACTGCCCATGTATCCCCCTCTGCTACCTGTCCCCTTCCCGCCAACCACAAATTCATCCTCCAAGTTCATGAGTCTGCTTGTTCTTTAAGTAAGTTCATTTGTGTCTTTTTTTTAGATTTTTAAAAAATCTAACTGACATTTATATAACACTCCGCCCAACATCAGAAGAATACACATTCTTTTCAAGTATACATGGAATGTTGACCAAGACAGACCATATTCTGGGCCATAAAATAGATCTTAACAAAAATTTCAAAATGCTGAAAACATACAAAGTATGTTCTCTGACCCTGGAAATCAGTAACTGAAAAATATATTGAAAAATCTCCAGATATCTGTAAGTTAAACATACTTTTAAATAGCCATGGTCAAAAGGGAAACCTGAAGAGAATTAAAAAATATTTGGAACTTAAATGAAATCACAAGTCACATTTGTGGGGAATATACAGCCAAAGCAGTGTTTAGATGCAAACTTATAGCATCAAATGCTTATATTGGAAAAGAAGGTCTGGAACGTCCGGTGGTTAAGAGTGTGCTTCCACGGCAGGGGGTGCAGGTTCGAGATCTGGACAGGGAATGAAGATCCTGCATGGCTCAGAAGGAAAAAAATAAATAATAAGAACTCAATCATCTAAGCTTCTATTTTCAAGCTAGAAAAAGAAAAGCAAATTAAGTCCATATAAAGCAAAGGGAAATAATAAAGCAAGACCAAGATGAAAGAAAAAGAAAACAGAAAAGTCAGCGAACTCAAACACTGGTTCTTTGAACAACCAACAAACCTGATCAAATTCTCCAGATTCACAGAGAAAAACACACAGGTTACCAACACAAGGACCGAAAAGAAAGACACATGACTACAGACCCTACAGACTTTAAAGGTGAGGGGACATTTCAAACAAACCCACCATGATGTGAAAGGCGAAAAACAGCCTCGAAAAATAAAGCGATATCCTGGCTTCCTGTGTCTGTTTAAAGGATCGAATTCATGGTTAAAAACCTTCCCACAGAGAAACTCCAGGTCCAGATGGATTCCCGATGAACTGTATCACACATTTGAGAATCCCAATTCTGGGGGGTTCCCCATGGCTCAGTGGTAAAGAATCCACCTGCTGACGCAGGAGACACGGGTTTGATCCCTGGTCGGGGAAGACCCCACATGCCAGAGAGCAACCAAGTCCACACGCCTCGACTGCTGAGCCTGTCTGTGCTCAGAGCCCGGGAGCCTCGGCCGCTGCAGGCGGGCGCCTCGGAGCCTGTGCCCCAGGGCCCGGGAGCCTGGGCCGCTGCAGGCGGGCGCCTCGGGGCCTGTGCCCCAGGGCCCGGGAGCCTCGGCCGCTGCAGGCGGGCGCCTCCAAGCCTATGCTCTGCAACAGGAGGAGCCCCAGCAGTGAGAAGCCCACCCACTGCAACTAGACAGCACCCCCTCCAGCAACGAAGACCCGGCACAGCCAAACACTAACTGAAAAATAAGGAGGATGCCAGTTCTATAAGCCTACCCCAGAAGACAGAGGACAGCACTTCCCAAATGTTTCTGAGGCCAGCAGTATACTGACGCCGGAACCAGAGACAGAACAGGGAGTGGACTCCTGCCTCCCTGGCAAGAGGGAGGGAGTGGACACACAAGCCCTGACCGCTCTCACTGCCTGGCTGCTGCGGAAGCACAAGCCCTGGGCTCCACCGGCCCTGCCTCCATCCAGGGACCAAAGCCTGTCCCCTCTGCCGCACCAACAGCTCTTGAAGCCACACGCCTCCACCCCAACCAATGGGCATGCCAGCCCCTCCTGCCTGGGGGACCGTATCAGCCTCAAAGAGCGTCCTTTTGTCCACTCTGGCCCCCTGCGCCCCCCCTCCTCCATTCCGGCTTCACTGCTCAGAGGATAAACCGCGAGCCCCTGAACGAAGCCTGTCAGCCTCTGCAGCCTCAACCCTTCCCTCCTCCCAGCCCCGGCTGTGCTCCTGGGCGGCGCCCCCCTTGTCCCGGTCCCCACAAGGGACACGTCCCCCCCACCCACAGCTCTGTGCCTGCTGCCCCTCCTGGCTCCTGGATCTCCATCCTGACCCCCTGTGCAGCTGGATGGAGGAGGTTTGCAGAGGTCTCCTCATCTGGGGAGCTCTTCGCCTCCCCTCCTGGGAGGAGCCCCCGGCCCCCACACACCTCCCCACGCTATCCCTGCCCGTCGGAGGCCAGGGCAGCGCTGGGCCTCAGCGGGAGCCAAGGAAAGGCCATGGGGGCCAGGGAGCTGCATGCCAAGGGGCACCGTCCCCTGCTAACCCTGCACGTACCAGGCGATCTGGGAACGGGGTGCCCGGAGCCTGACACACCCCTAAAAAAACCCTTGCCCAGAACAGGACAACGTTCCCCAAAACTGTGACGCTAGAGGTCTCCACGCCTGTCTTGAGGCCAGCCCCCCAGGAGGTTGAGCTCTGCCCTCCGAAGCCCATATACCTCCTGGCGGAGACCTCGCTGGGTCCCCATGGTCTCCCCACAAGTGAGGCAAGACAAGGACCACCAATGTCCCCCCGCCCCCTCCCAATAGCCCAGCCCAGAGCCGGTGCCCAGCACGCTCGGCGCGGAGCCCACCTGCCAGCCAAGGTGGTGCTGTTGGCCTTCTTGGCGGGCGCCTTCTTCTGCGGGGCCTGCTTGGCGGGCGGGGCAGCCTTGGCTCGCTTCTCGTCCTCGGCCTTGGCCTTGTGCCGCTCCTTGTCCTTGTCCTTCTTCTTCTTCTCCTTCTTCTCCTTCTTCCTCTTTGGCTTGTTCACCGGCGCCTGAGACAGGGCGGCCAGCTGCTCGTGCACGGCCTTCAGCTGGAAGACACGGGCTGCCGGGTGAGGACTCCGGGCTGGGCAGAGGCGCCGTGTCTATCTGCCAGGGTGGGGAGATGCTCCGGGAAGAGGTTTAAACTGCCTGCCCCAGGGAGAACGTCCACGGCTGAGCTCATGGGCGAGCCGCTGGGGCGTCACATGGCAGGGCTGCGGGGCAAAGACAGTGCAGGGCCGGCAGCCAACACCAAACGAGGCCTGCGGGCGGCGGGCAGCATGTACGCGCTCCACACGCCCCTCACCCCAGCAGACCCCCAAGGGGCCCAGGGGCTCCGGGAGCCACACTCCACAGGCGAGGAAACGGTGACCCCAGCCTTCAGCAGGTGGGCCGGCTGCGATGGGCTGCCACACATGCCAGCCACATCCTGTGGCACAGGACGGACCCCAGCCTGAGGCCCCCGACAGGGCTCAGCTCAGCCGCTCAGACCCTTGGGGTGCAGCGGGGGTCACTGCTACTTGCCGTCTCCTCCTTGCCAGAGGGCCCCCCGGCAACCTAGCACCTCGTGCTCCCGTCTTGCACAGAAGGAGCGTGAAGCAGGGTGGGAGCAAACCTCGGGGTCAGAGGCCGAGGCAGGACCGCCTCGTTTCTGCCCGAGAGGCAGGCTCTGAGGGCCACAGGGCTGTGGCCACAGGGCTGTGGCCCCTGCAGACCTTTCTGGAGCAGGAAGAGGCTCCAGGGACACCCCAGCACAGGCGGGCTCCCGGGGCCTCAGGCTGCGGCAGGGGAGGGGGCGGCGGCCGGGGCGGCCGCGCTCCTGCCTGAGCCGCCCGCCCGCCCGGCCGCTCACCTGCTCCTGCAACTCCGCCAGCCGCGTGGCGCGCTCCTCCTCCGAGTCCGAGCTGCCTGAGTCCGACGAGCTCTCGTCGCTGCTGCGGCTGCTCTCCACGCCCTTGCTGACGACGGGGGCCGCAGGCGCCGGCAGCGCGGGTGCCTCCGCTGGCTCGTCAGGCATCTTGGCGAAACGCATCTCAAACACGTCCTGTGGGAGGGCAGGGGCGGCCTGGGTCCCGGTGCCTGTGGGCGGCCCCCGGGGCGTGGGGAGACAGCCCGACCTGCCCAGGGCGCCTGCTCCCTGCCCCCCTCCCTCCATCCCTCCCTCCCTCCCAGGCACTGAGCGCGGCCCCAGACCAGGGGCGCAGGGAAGCAGCCGGGGACGCAGCCCTGCAGGAGCAGGCACCCAAGCATCTGCCTCCTGCAGAAGACGGGTAAGTCCTTTCCGCTCCGGCTCCAAGGCCACCGCCTGGTGCCAGACAGTGAGAGGCCTGCCCGGGAGCTGTGGCCCCTCTTGGGGCCCCAGACACTGGGTCTGGGAGCCGCTCACGCTCTCCCATCTCTCTGCCAGGTGACAGCCCTGGAGCATCACACCTCGTTCTTGGTGGGGGGGGGGGGGAGGGGGGCGGTCCAAGAGCTGGCTCAAGGGTTGAAGTCCAGTCTGATCAAAACAGCCAGCTCCTGCACAGCCCTGGGAGCACAGTCAGCAAAGTTTCCCTCTTCCCGGTGGGAGCCTGTGCAGCGAAGGTGCCCCCTCCCTGGTTTCTACACTCAGCCTAGGCACACCGTCCCAGGTGGGAGCACGCTCAGCCAAGGCCCCCCCTCCCTGGTTTCTACACTCAGCATAGGCACCCCGTCCCAGGTGGGAGCACGCTCAGCATAGGCACCCCGTCCCAGGTGGGAGCACGCTCAGCAAAGGCGCCCCCTCCCTGGCGGCCCTGGTCCATGTGAGACAGGCTGAGCGGCAGGAAGCGAGCCTTCTCCGCCTGGCTCATGCCCCTGAAGCCACACACACTCACACACACATGAGGAGGCCGTATTATCGGGCGTCCAGCTCTGGGCCCTGGTCCCCCAGAATCTCCTGCTAGGGTTAAGGTAACAACATGCAGGAGGCACGTGGCCACCTCGGTCTGGGCTGCTCCGCCCTGGTTGGGGGGAGGGGGTTGGTTAAGTTCAACTGCTGCAGAGTCGGGCTCTAACCCGAGTTTGACTTGCGCGGACACCAGTGGGGTCACGACAGTCATCAGCTGGTAGCATCCCACCTGAGGAGACCCCCTTCCGTGGGATCAGAACAACCATCATCAGCAGGTAAGGGTCCCACACCGCAGAGACCCCCTTCAGTCAGATCAGGACCAGAACCAGCTGCTGCCCTTGGCCCGTGGGCCAACTTACAAGGTTTTGGCGTGTCACAGAGCAGCAAGAGCGCGGGGCTGGGCAGAGCCTTCTGGTGTCTGGGTCGTGGTCTGAAACCCCGAGTCTGGGCGGCTCCCTCTGGGAGCACTGGGACCGCAGGACGGCTCTGCGCCCGCGCCAGTGGGAGTCAGCAGAGCAGGCAGCGCCCCAGGCAGGAGGGAGGGGAGGAGGCCCCCAGGACCCAGAGGCCCAGAAGGGGGGCCCCCTGCACCCCCGTCCTGGGTTGGGGGAGCAAAGATGTGCCCAAGTGACCATACAGGGTTTACAAAATGGTTCTGAGCAAGGGGATGTCTTAATGGAACAGCACGCTGGGTCCCGTGAAAACAGCTCCCGGAACAGGACACACATCCATGGTGTCTCTCTTTCTTCTAAATAGGAAGCCTTCAGATTTCACCACATGTAAAGTATAGGTGCTGTTATTTACAAAAGGATTCCCTGGTTGCTCAGACGGTAAAGAATCTGCCTGAATTGCAGGAGAGGCCTGGGCTCGGTTCCTGGGTGGGGGAAAATCCCCTGGAGGAGGGCATGGCAACCCACTCCAGTGTTCTTGGCTGGAGAATCCCATGGACAGAGGAGCCTGGTGGGCTGCAGTCCCTGGGGTTGCAAAACAGCCCAGGTGATCGCAGAGAGAACAGATTCCGTGTGCCGGCCTACACAGAAACCCGAGTCAGCCTCCAGACGGACAGATGAGCACGCACACGGGTGCACACGGGACACTCGCACACTGGCGGCACGTGCGAGAGATCTGTGTGCACACACGCAAGGTCCCGCCACTGAAGGCCAGTCTGCACCTCCCGCGTCGTCAGCAAAGCCACGAGCCGCTGCCTGGCAGGACACCCGGGGGTCCCGGCACGCAGCAACGTGCAGGGAGCAGCCTGCCTCCTCTCTGCCCTCACCCCACCAGAGCGCCTGCAGGCCCACCTGCGCGCTGACGCCCACCGGAGCCTGCCGCCCCCAGGAGGCAGAAACTGGCTGGTGGATCACCTCATCCCCAAGGAGCAGGCCACCACTCATCCACCACTCAAGAGAAACACACTCGTGGGTGAGGTCCCCGGACACCCCCCAACCCTGTGCCTTCCCGGGTCGGATGCGCCCGACACCTGCCCAGAGCGGTTGACCCCGCCTCGCCCGGGAGGCCCTGCCCCCAGCGCCGGGCTCACCTGCAGCTTCCGGGCCATGGCCACCACCTCGTGGTCCGGGGGGTTGTATTTGTAGCAGTTGGAGAACATCAACCGGATGTCGGCCGCGAAGCCCTGCGCGTCTGGGTACTCGCGGCTGTCCATCTTCTTCTGTAAGACACACGCCATGGGTGTGAGGCACCGCTGGGCATCGGGGCCTGCCACCAGCCCGAGACCTCCTCTGGGGGCACGGAGAGAGGGCGGAAGGGAGCTCGGGGTCTTGGAGGGGAGGATCCAGGAGTCCAGGAGGGGAGGGTCCGGGAGCCCAGGAGAGAGGCAGATCCCGGGGGAGAGAGGGTGGAAGGAGACTCAGGGGCTTGGAGGGGAGGGTCCAGGAGCCCTGGAGAGAGGCCGATCCTCGGGGAGAAAGAAAAAGGCACTCACGGGAGCCAGCTCCCACAGCCACCGCCCATGCCATCCTCACCCCGAACCCCCAGCTCTACGTCCTGCGCAGTTTTTCACACATCCATGTCCCCGTTGGCAGGGGTTCTGGCAGGGAATGAGCAACTTCCGGCAGGAAGTCACTCTGCGCTCGTTAAGGGGGTGACTCAGCTCTCAGAATGAGACCTTTAGTTTTCTCCCTGGGGAATCCAGGTGCTGTTTGGCCAGCCTGCCTCACGGCAGCAGCCAACTGTCCCACCGTCCCCAGGAACACGGATGGAGGGCACCACGGCGGGGGACAGGCTGCGACCAGACGGGGGTGCCGCACGGAGGCAGCAAGGTCAGCGCAGAGCGGGCAGCGGCTCTCGAGGTGTGAGCTGCCTGGGCCTGGCTGGATTCACGTGGAGATCACGTGTCAGGGACCTGGGATCGGGGGTCTGAGGTGCCCGCTTATCCTGGGAGCCGTGTTCCACGGCCGTGGGACACCGTGGGCCAGAGCCCAGCCACCCACCCCGTCTGCACCCAGAGAAACAAAGTCCTGGCCTCAGAGGAGGAGCAGCGGGTGGTCAGACTTTAGGACCTGCAGCCCCTCCAGCCTAGAGCACATCGCCCTCCTCTTCACCCTCCTCTGCCCGCTTGGCAGCTTCCAGCAACACCGGGGCTGCTGGGTTCCAGCCCTCTGTACAACCTCCCCACTTTGGAGCGGCTCAGCAAATGGGCACCCGAGACTCTCTCAACACCTGTGACAGTCTCAGATCCCGGCCCGAATCTAACTGCTGGCCACTGTCCCGGTGTACCTCGGAGTCTGGGAACCACTGCCCCACTGCCAAAACCTGCTGGGCAAGGGCCAGCCTGAGCCAGGAGCCGGTCAGGAAAGATGTAACCGAACCATCAGCAACGATCACCCCTGGGAAGGAGGGCGGTGGAACCAGAGGTGGGGTTTCCCTTCCCCTGCTGCTCGGCTCGCATTCTGACCCCGTTTGCATCATGCAGACGAAACATCGACCCAGGAAAAGCAGCTAACGCTGTGGGACCCCAGGACAGGCAGGGACCCCAGAGCAGTGAGTGTGTTTAAGGAAGCCGGCGCCTGCCCTTGTGACCAGGGAGAGGGTCAGAGAGGGTGAGGAGGCCGCTCGGTCACCCAGCCCAGCGGGATCCCCAGGAACCACTGCCCTGGACGGCCGGGCCTGTCCTGCCCCGAGTGGAGCAAGGCTTCCAGGAGAAGAGTCTGTCCCAGGGCAGCGTTTTCGGAGCTGGGGCAGAATGACTGAGACCAGCATCTCAGGGCCCCAACCCCACAGGTGCAGAGAAGCCCCCTCCCCTCGGTGGGGCAGCTCTGCAGGGCCACACATGCCCCCGTGTGGTGGACACCCCTCAGACCCTCAGAGACAGAAACGGGCTGAGGAAGCAGAGCTGTGTCCGGCCTGAGCCCCCTCGTCCACGCGGGGAGGACCCCTCGGGAGCTCAGCCCAGCTCCAATCCCCTGTCCTTGGCGCGGCCACCAGCCAGGAAGCCCCCTCCATCCCTGCCTGGCCTGACCCACTGTAACGCCCACAAAAGGCAAGGGAGAAGCCCCCGGGGCAGCAAGACCCCGGTGCGGGGCCTGAGAGGGTGGGGCTCCTGGGGTCAGCGCCAACACAGCCTCCTCCAAGACCTGCGTCTGTCCTGGGAGGGGCTGGGCCGTGAAGGGCCTCCTCGCCTAGCCTTACAGAGACCCCGCAGATGCACCAGGACAGAAAGAAGATGAGGAACGAAAGCGGTTCAACAGAAAGAGGTGACAGGAAGCCGCAGCTTCAGAGGGAACAGGGCAGAGCACAGCTTCTTTCAAGTCACTGCCGGGGCCCCGGGCCAGCCCCAAGGCCCTGCCTGCTGCTGCGGCCAGGCCGAGGGAGCTCCCGGGGCCTGCGGAGCCGCCCCTGGGCTGGCCTGAGTGCACCGCCGCGGCCCCTCGGGACGTCCGGCGGGGGCCGCACAGACAGGGAGGGGGCAAGGCCCGCTGGCCGTCCGCGTACCTTGACGGTGCTCAGGTCCATCGGGTGCTTGATGATGTCATGGTAGTCGTGCAGCTCCAGGGCCTCAGCATCCACCGGCTTGTAGAAGGGCCAGGCGTAGGCCGCGTGCTTCTTGGAGAGCATCTCCTTGAGGATGCTGTCGCAGTGCCGCAGGTGCTCGGACAGCCGGCCCTTCTTGCCCGCGTGCTGGGGCACCTCGCCATCCTCCAGGTCCTTCTTGGGCGGCTTGATGGGGCGGCCCCCGCTCTCCCGCCGCGCCACCACCTTGGCCTGCTTGGGGTCCGAGAGCGGCGGGGGCGACTCGCTGCGGCTGGCCGTGATGGCCGACGTCGTGGGCGTGGTGGTGTCTGCTTTCCGCTTCACGCCCTTCTTCTGTGACAGCGGAGATGGCAGTGAGCCTGGGAGCCGTGCCCGCAGGGGGCGGGACGGACCAGGACCCGCCCGAGGGCACTCCTGGAGCGCTGATGGCCCCGCCAGGCCCCGAGCGAAGCGAGGGCATGCAGTCACCGCCGCCCTCCCGGGGCCCCCGCGCCACACAGGACGCCGAGGCTCAGAGGGGCCACGGCACCTGCCCGAGGTCACACAGCTGGCGGTGGTGAGGCTGGACTCAGGCCACCTGGGCCCCCAGGCCCACGGCCACAGGGGGCGCCCATCACCCTGAGACGTATCACGCTGCCCACCGGTGCCCACACCTGTGCCCAGACCACGGCTTAGGGGCCTGCAACACCAGGGGCCCGCTGTGACTGGGATGGTCACCAAGTGGGGCTTGGGGTCAGCAGATATGAGAGACCCCTGCAAACCAGAGGGGGCGTCCCCAACACGAGCCTCAAAGCGGGCGCTCTACGGACAGTGGCACGGGAGGAGCATGCAGGCGGCGGGGCGGGGGCCCCAGAGACACCAGCAGGGGTGCACGGTCCGGAAGCCAGGGCCCCGGGGCCGAGCGCTGGGCAGTCCAGAGCTGACTCCAGGAGCGGCTCCCCGCCAGGGAGGGAAAACCAAAGCCACCCGCCTGCCCCTGCTGGGCGGGCACCGTGGGGAGTGTGGAGTGCCTGAGCAGGCAGGGTGGGGAGCCACCCCAAGACCGGCTCAGGACCCCCCCACCCCATCAGGCAGGGGGGGCAGCCCCCGGGAGCCATGAGCACCCGGCCAGTGGCCTCCCCGGGGTCTGCCACGTGCACGCCGCCAAGGCCAGCCACCAAGGGCGCTGCCCCAGCCAAGCCCCTGCCCCCAGGCTGGCAGGCACGAGCCAGCCACCCACACACGCATGTCACGGCGCCCACGGCAGGCCAAGCGCGTGCCGCAGGGCCCCTGGGCTCACGGGGACGCAGCATATGGGACATGCTCCAAGGCAGCAGGGCACTGGGCGGGACGGCCTGCCAGCGCCACCCAAGGGCAGGCAGTAGAGGCCGCAGGGCAGGGCGAGTGGCGTTTTACCTTGGGGGAGCCATTTAACCCCTCTGCGCGCCCGCCTCCTCATCTGAAAGATGGGGGAAACACTGCCTGCCCCCGAGGGTCGCTGTGAGGGTCAAAGCGGAGAAGACGGTGCATGTCAGCGGGAGCGGACCTCGCGGAAAGCAAGTGCTCCGAGTCGGGCCCTGCAGGGGAGGCTCCCAGTGAAGCCAGGGAGGGGTATGCACGGAGGCTGATGCCGCCCTCACTGCACCAACCGTTGGAAACCCGAGCGTGCCCTCCTGCACGCCCTGCCGGGAGCCCGTCTGTACCACAGGGGCCAGAGACACCGGGGCCCCAGCCCAGCTGCCCTCACCAGCTGTGTGACCTGTGGCTCCGCGCGTCGGTGTTGGGAACCAGGGCCCACCCCGCGGGCGGATGGGAGCAGTCCAGAGGCCGGCGCGCCCGGGGAAGGGACAGCGCCACCGCCCCCCCGCCTGCCTGGGACCAGGAAACTCACCTTGACGACGGGCGGGGTGGGAGGGACCACGGGGATGATGGGCGTGGCGGGGGGAGGCGGGGCAGCGGCCGGGGGGACAGGGACCGACGTGACGTTTGCGGTGATGGTTGGCACGGGGGTGGCAGCGATGACAGGCGTCTGGGAGACCGTGGGGGGGACGCTCTGGAAGGCGGGCGCCGGGCACACGGAGGACACGGCTGCCACTTGCTGTGAGCCTTGAGGGCAGAAGAGAGGAGGTGGAGCTGGCCCGGGTCTGCGGCACGGTGGCGTGGGACCAGCCCCTCGGACCAGCCCCTCCTCCCGAGACCCTGGCCGTCATCCTCACAGCGGCCGTCTCTGAGGCCCGGGTGAGTGAACCAGGATGGAGCGGGTGGCCCAGGAGGTCACAGTCTGAGAGGTCGCAGCCTGGGGCTTAACTCGGTCCCCCAGGCCATCACCGGGTGACCGGACAGAGCTGCAGAACCAGCTGCTGCCCCACCTCTCCAGAGAACTGGCCCCTCCTGGAACCCTGGACAGCTCTCCACGGGGACCCACCGTGGTTCTGGGATCTCAGGACAGGGAAGGCCACCCCTGGGCTCCTGGTGCCGACCCGAACCCCCCGCCACTCCTGACCATTCACAGAGAACACGCCACGTGCTGGGGAGGCAAGGTCCTTGGAGGGGACACAGGAGAGGTGCGGCCTCCAGAAGGAGCAGCCTCCAAGCCAGGACCGGCGGGGAGGAACCTGGGGACCCAGCAAGGCCACAGTCCCTGCCCCAAGCAGGCGCCAAGGTGGGCGGCCTGCAGGCTACATGGCAGAGCGCCAGCTCCCAGGCCCCGACTGCCACCAACCGCGCAGGGAGGCGTGCTGAGCCCCGAGGGGACGCTCTCGTCAGCTCCAGGAGGCGGGCACCACCCCCCCTCACCTGCACTCTGTGCTCCCGAAGCTGGCTTCCGGCCTTTGCCCTTTGGAGCAGGGGGCAGTAATTCAACTTCCTCCTGGGGCATCTGAGCCACTTTCTGCAGAAAAATTTTCTCTAAGGCTTGGGCCATGAGCACTATGTCATCTGTGGGCTGAAGACACAGGAGATGCAGGGTCACGCGCTGGAATGGAGCCGCGCTGCTTACAGCAAACGTGCAGCCGCTGCTCGAGAAAAATACATCTTTAAAAAGCTGTTAAGGGATCTCGCAGGGTGGGAGGGAAGCAAAAGGGACACATTTTAATGTGGAAACTCTCAGAACTCAGAGAGCACAAAGGATAAAAGACCACTCTTTGTCCCATCAGAGAGGAAACAAGGTCCAAGCGCGCAGGTGTTTTAAAGCATCTGGGGTGTCGCCTCCTTCTGAAAAGGCTGCTCGAACGTTCGCCGTGCCAGCAGGGCACGTGGGCCCACACACAGGCCAGCCCCTCACATGCACACGGGGATCGCAGCCAGACAGGGGCTGAGCAGGAGGCCGCGGCGGCGCCTGGCCCGGCGGCCACGGGGTCACCCGCAGCAGCAGATGGGCCAGGCCGCGCCCCTTCTCACCTTGTTGTAAATGTAACAATTCGTAAACATGGTGTTGAAGTCCTGCATGCACTCACTCGCGCTCCAGTAATAATTATTCTCTAGTCTCTTCTTAATGGTCCCCATGTCCATGGGGTTTTTTATTATCTTATGATAATCCTAGGAGAGAAAGTCAGGGACATTACTGTTGGATTCCATAAGACGGTTTTCACGATTCCCAAGTGCCCAGACTGCGCACGAGGCGGTCTTCTCGGGCAGCTCGGCGCTGGGGGGCTGGCCCAGGTTTCTGTCCAGCTGAGGGCAGGGGGGCGCCAGGTCTGGGGGAGCCCTGGGCCAGCACAGACCCTCTGGTCTGACGGGGGTCTGTGTGGGCAGAGGACTGCAGAGCGGTTCTAGGCTCTGGACGAGGGCATCTCGTCCCTGCATCCCAAACTTCACTCGAGGGCCTGCAGGTGCCCAAGGGCCAAGCTGGCTCGGAAGCCAGGCTGCCAAGTGCTGGCCCAGGGCTCCCCTTGCAGGACTCTGGGGCTCTCCACTCAGGCCCAAAGGAGAAAGCCGTCAGACGGTCAGGTGGGCCTCAGGCATGCAGTTAGGGCGCCATCCCCAGGAAGGCCGGCCGCCCCCACGGAAGCGCAGGTCTGTGTGCGGATGCGTCACTCGGGGGCGGGGCTGGTGCGGGGTGAGCCCCAGTGCGCCCCTGCGCCCAGGCCGGCCCACCTTGTCCGCCCGCGAGGCCGCGGCCTCCCGCTCCCCACACCCAGGCCCGTGTGTCCCCTCTGCCCTTCCATCCTCGCAGATTCTGGGCTGGGCCCGCCTTCCTAGCACCTGCCACCTCCCTGTACCACCTGGGCTGAGGCCAGGGGCCCCCGGAGGGGCGGGGGCAGCAGGCAGGTCCCTCACGGGCAGGGGTCGGGGCACTCACGGGCAGGTTCAGCTTGATGGCGTCCACGGGCTGGTAGAAGGGCCAGGCGAACTGGTGTTTCCAGAGCGTCTTTACCACCACGTTCTGCATATACTGCAGCTGGTTGGTCTTGCGGCCGGGCTTGGCGGGGTTGGAGACCTCCGGCGGGGGCGGGTTCACCGGGCCCGGGGCCGCCGGGATCCCCGTGGGGGCGACCGGCGTCGCGGTGGACATCCTCCGGCTGCTCGCTCACTGGCCGTCACAGCAGCGGCTCGGGGAGGCGCTGGCTTCCTCTGTGCTCCCCGCTGAGGCGCGACATCCCATGTCTGGGCCCAACCAGGCAGCACCTGCAGGGCGGGAGGGACCGCGGTGGGGACGGCTGGTCACCCCCGCCTCAGCCGGCTCCACCAGTGCATGAGCCCGCGTGGTCACGGTAAGGCCACCTTGGCGCGTCCACCCCGGTCAGGCCCGCCCTCATCTGTCACAGGACCACTGTCATGCCGCTGCCCTCAGGCCGGGGCAGGGAGAGACCCAGGACGGGAGGCAGAACGGCAGCAGGTGCCCCCCCCCCGGGTGGGGGGGGGGGACACGAGGGGCGGGGGTGGCCGTCCAAGCGGAGGCCAAAGCCGCAGCCGCAGCCAACCGCCCACCAGCCGCCGGCGCGCGGGGGACTGCCTCTACACCGGCCTGGACCGCAGCAACCTTCCGGGCAGCAACTCGCATGTCGAGAGCTGCGACGCGGACCCGACGTCCGAGCCAGGCCGGCAGAGAGGCGCGGGGAGCACGC
Source organism: Hydropotes inermis (assembly GCA_020226075.1). NCBI lineage: Eukaryota > Metazoa > Chordata > Mammalia > Artiodactyla > Cervidae > Hydropotes > Hydropotes inermis. The sequence continues at coordinate 2,064,658 of CM035272.1, read as the reverse complement.
ACGGCGCACGGGCGATGGGGGTTCCAACGTAACCACGAGAACGGGCCCTGGTTTGTGATGGCTGCCAGGCTGCGACACGCCGGTCCTCAGCCAATCGGGGAGGGCGGCGGGGGGCGGCGGACGGGGACTGTCCGAACCATGGCCCAGCTCGCCAAACTTCCTCCACGCGCAGCGCCGGGAAGCAACTGGCCACTGCGGCCTCACGTGTGTCAGGCGGCCGCCCAGCTCCACGCAGACAGCTGTGTGGCGGGTGACAGACGGGCCACACCCACAGCGGCTCCCCGCCTCGTCCTGGGAGGAAGTCGGTGGCCCTCCCAGGCGGGCCCAGGCTGGGAGGCAGGGCCTGTGTGGGGGCCAGAGGGCCCTCAGAACAGCACCCGTCAGCCACAGGGACCACATCCACCAGCTACGATTTGCAAAAGCAGGTCGCTGTAACTTGCAGAGTGTTTCTAGCTGGTTGACATCCTGCCCGCAGCCCGCAATCTGCCACGTGGGCACGTTTATACCACAGCCATCAGGGAAAGCTACACACCAGGGGCTTCCCCCGGGCCAGCGCCTCTTCCCCCCACCCCCCACCAACCCCAAGCCAGAGCGAAGAGGACTCCGAAAACAGGCCGGGCACGTCCCACGCACGGAGCAGACCTGCCCGCCCGCTCCCCTCCTCGGAGGAACATTCTGAAACACACCGAGGTGCCCCCCCAAGGGCCTGAGCACGTCTCCTCCACGCCGGCTCCAGGGCCTCCCTGGGGAGGCGGCCAGGCCGGCTGGCTGACGCCGCGAGTCCCCACAGCACAGCGACGGCCTGTGCCCCCCACCCCACAGGTCTGACCACTTCTGGCCCAGCACCACCGCCTCCCGCTGGGGTCCCCATGAACCTGCCCCCGTCGACAGCCTTGCCCCACACGGGGCTCCCGTCCCAACCAGCACTGCCTGTCCCACTCTGGCCTGCAGGCCCCGAGCTGACCAATGACTGCTGTCCCCGTCTTGGCTGCTGTGGCCTCGCAGACCCGTGTCTCCACCCCGCTTCGCCCCAGTGCCATCACCGGCTGGGCCTCCCAGACCCCAGGCAGCTCAGGGGTGCAGAGTAGATGTGGGGCCAGACCCCTGGTCCAGGTCCCAGCTCCACCCTTCATCAACCCCGGGATCCAGTCCGCCTGGGTCCCCGCGGGAGTCAAGACTCCAGGAGCTCAGCGTGGAGCATGCAGGCCCGTGCTGGACACCCGCCAGTCACCCCACGGGCCTGCGGACCTGGGGGCCCCCAAGGTCCGTTAAGGACATGTCCTGCTCCTCTCTGATGTCGGACAAGCCCAGCCTGGCCCCCAGGCTGCGTGGGGCCCCAGGTGCAGGGGGAGTGAACCCCCGGTGCGGCCCGGGTGGGGCCCCAGGTTGAACCCCCAGGTGTGGGACACGCGGGCCCCCAGACGCGGGGCGGGCGGGCAGGCACCCAGTACCCAGTGCTGCTGACACACAGTCCCCAGGGGACAGGCAGGACCCTGCCAGGCCCTGAAACCACCTGAGCGGACATGGGGGCCCCAGGAACGGCCCAGGCTGCTGCCAAGGTGCAGCCCGGCCCCCTGCACACAGCTCTCCGGAGGGATGCGCCGGGGCCGCACAGGGGCCCACAGCCTGCTCTTCGACCTCCACCCCCTCTCCTGACCAGTGACTGACCACTCCACACAGCGGACCGCAGGCGGCCAGCCCC
>CM035272.1:2033418-2047101 GCA_020226075.1 Hydropotes inermis | reverse complement strand
CTAGGCTGGGATTCCAGCAGTGGGCCCCGAAGGTAAAACCTGTGGGCCCTTGCCTTTTCTGTATTTTGAGAGATTCAGCTCCTGGACACGTTTGATATCTTTTTTTGGGGGGTGGCAGCTCCTCCGTAAGTCGATTTTTATCTAGCTATAACCTAAAGTAGGCTTCCCCGGTGGCTCGGAAGGTAAAGCGTCTGTCTGCAATGCAGGAGACCCAGGTTCGATCTCTCAGCTGGGAAGATGCCCTGGAGAAGGAAATGGCAGCCCATTCCAGTATTCTTGCCCAGAAAATCCCATGGACGGAGGAGCCTGGTGGGCTACAGTCCATGGGGTTGCAAAGAGTCAGACACGACTGAGCCACTTCACTTTCACTTTCACTTTCATAACCTAAAGTGGATACACTTTGCCTATACTAGTGAAAGTGAAAGTCTCAGTCCTGTGGGATTCTTCAGTCCATGGGATTCTCCAGGCCAGAATACTGGAGTGGGCAGCAGTTTCCTTCTCCAGGGGACCTTCCCAACCCAGGGATTGAACCCAGGTTTCCTGCATTGCAGGCGGATTCTTTACCAGCTGAACCACAAGGGAAGCCCTTCCATATGTTAAACCCCCATGGAAAATCAAAAGCATAACAAAGTTTCCTTGGTACACGCTGACCCTGCCAGCCGCAAGGTGGAGTTTCCTTGTGTGGGCTGGATCCTTCCCAGGCCCCTGAGGTCACTGGGTTTGATACAGGCTGAGCAGGAGTGCTGCTGCCGCAGATGCGGGCATCTTTATAAAATCAACATTAAAGTGGACGCCGGCTCACCTGAGCGGGTGCGGCCCCACATCCACCCAGCGCAGGCCTACTGCGCCCGGCTTACAGGTGAGGAAGCCCTGGGCGCTGAAGTGCGCGCGGGACTTCTTACACCCCGCAGGGACGAGGCTCTGGCTGGGGAAGACCTTAGCCTCTTCAGTTTACAAACCTGAGGAGGCTGGAGAAGGGAGGTGAGGACCTGCCGATGAACTCCTTCGGAACTACCATCCCGGTCGCAGCTTTTCCGCAGCGCCACCTTGGCACCCCAGTTTACCCACTTCTGTTTTAGTCATCGCCTTCCTGCCGCCCGGTTCTCATCCTCGTGGATATTCTGGGCTCTCTGGCCGTCAGCATGGTCCACCTTTCTGCTGAAGAAGATGCCACCCCACTCCTCCTGAGGCCAAACAAAGAGCCTCTCCACCTGGTCCAGACCTTGCAGGAACTTGGGTGGCACGCACACAGAAGCCATCCATGACCAACCAGGCTGGCAAGTCTGCAGACAGAATGCCCAGGACGCTGGTCATCCTCTTCTGGCCTCCCACTGACTGGGGGAGTCCCTCCCAGGAGTCTAGCAGGAGCCTGGGCCACCCCTGAGCACCTGAGTCGGATGCGCCTCTTGCCTTCCCCGAGTCCATGGGCCTCCTTGCTCACTCACCCACCCACAGCCAAGAGAGCTCAGCCAAGGGACCTTCCCTGAGGCTGGAGAAGTCTCTGGGGAGCAGAATCAGTAAGAGAAACGTGAGCAATGCTCACGTTTGAGAACTCAGCCCCTGGGCTAACGACCCCTCAGGCCCAGTGAAGAGTCCCCTCCCCAAGGCTTCTTGGGGGGGCTGGCCCTGAGCTCCATCCTCTCCCTCCCAAGACTCTCGTAGCTTTGACATGAGCGACTGGGCCTCCGTGTGCCTGGGACACAATCACTTAATCGCCCCAACTGGGGTGTCCTCGTCTGTCAAAGGAGGATAAAAATAGGGCCTGACCCTGCAGCTGCGGAAGGAGAAAGGCACGTGGGGGGCGAGCGGGCCCCCAGTCTGCCTCGGTCGTGGCTCCCGTCTCTGGCCTGGTCTCTCATTAGTTAGGCTGCGTATGGGCCGTCTGCACCCTCAGGGAGTGTGACAGTTCCCTGAGAGCAGGGCTCCTGGCTCCCCGCGTTGTGGCCATGTGAACAACCTTTCCTCCACCTCTGCCCCCTCTCCAGGCTCCCTCTGCGGAACTCAGGGCAGCCAGACCCCCAGCAGCTAGCGCAGCTGCCCCATCAGCCCAACAGGAGCCCTGCAGACCTAAAGCCATTTCCTTAAAGCTTGCACTTGGCCTTGATTAAGCCCTTGCTCAGGCCACCCCAGGGCCTCAATGGCTCCCTGCCGCAGTCTCCCCCGACCACACCCCTGGAGACCCCAGTCAGCGAAGCTGTTGGTTTATAATTGAGTCAATACACAAGTCTCTTAAAAGCTTCGTTATCGTGCGGCCTTCCCCCAGAGACTGTGGAGGATGCAGAACATCTAATGAAAGGGAACCTCTGTCCCGCCAGCACCGGCCGAGCCATGGTGGACGGCCAAGGGCGCCTACTCATGCAGTTCCATGATGACCGTTTAGGGTGAGCCAGCTGCTGCGGCGAGAGCTTTACATGCATCGTTTCACTGACTCACCAGTTCTAAGAGGTAGGGACAATTATACAGATCTTCCTGACAAGGGATCAAACCCAGGTCTGCGGCAGACAGATTCTTTACCATCCGAGCCACGTAGGGAAGCCCTCAAAATGGAGGCACCGTGAGGTTAGATTTCTAGCTTGAGCACAGTTTGAACTCAGGAGGAGTGGGGTGGGGGTTCACACTTCACCTCCAAAATACATTCCAGGAGCCTGCATCGTGGTAGGGGGATGAGGTGTGGGGGGCGGGCATCAGGCACCCCAAGTCCATTGGCTAGTTCTCTCAGAGGAGCCCCCAGGATGGGATGACAACTGGAGTGAGCCTTCTCACTTCTCACCTCCAGAGTGGGAGGTCATCGGCCACATGAAGGTGGTGGCAGAAAGTCGTCCAGGATGAGGAGTCTCAGTCTGCCCAGCTGTGAAATGGGTCAGCAAATACCTGCCTGTAGGATTGTTGTGACGGTAAACGCAGTAGGTGTTTTCATTCACGAGATGGCACTGCACGTGCATTTGCTCATTCACCACCCTCCACCCCTACCCCGAGGTGCTGGTGCGGGAGCCATGCCCCACCCTCCCGATTCCTGGCTCCGTGCAGGGGGACAAGACAGAGCACTGACTGTCTCAGAGCTGACATGCTCCCAGGGATGCACAGAGTATCATAAATAAGATATGCAGAGTGCCTGATGGTGCTTGATGCCATGGAGGAAAATCAATCCAGCAAGGGAGCCAGGGAGCTGGGCTAGTGGGTTCGTGGCAGCTAAACATGGGAACTAGAATTGTGGGTGATTTTATTTTTCTTCTTAACTGGTTTTCCCTGTGGCAAACAGTCACTGCTAGGGCTTCCCAGGTGGCGCTAGTGGTAAAGAACCTTCCTGCCAATGCAGCAGACGGAAGCAAGAGACGTGGGTTCAATCCCTGTGTCGGGAAGATCCCTGGAGGAGGTGATGGCAACCCACTCCAGTATTCTTGCCTGGAGAATCCCATGGACAGAGGAGCCTGGCAGGCTAGGGTCCATAGGGTCACAAAGAGTCAGACATGACTGAAGCAGCTTAGCAGGCACGCCATGAAAATTGAGTTTTGTTAGAAGAAGCAATCATGTGGTGCAATGGAGAGAGGCTGGGCCTGTCCAGTGCCGCAGTCCCTGGGGCTCTGGAATCCTCGCTGGGAGTTTAGGTGCCCAGGCATGCCTGGGGCTCTGACAGCTTACAGGACGATGCAGCCAGCCCTCCAGGCTTTATTTACGCCCAAAGGAAAGCTTTCTGCTTTGATGTCTTGAGACTCCATGGCCCTGTCTGTGTCCTCTCTCTATTTCCTCTGCTTCTGAGAAGGAACCTCAAGGCTATAAAATAAGTGTGTCTGAAATGATTGAAGACATAAAATAATTTTTAAAAGACTAACAAAAAAAATCTGGAAGTTTGGGGGAAAAAAATCCAAGAACTGATAGAAATTTTTTTTTTAATGTAGGCTACATGGACATTTAAAACTCAGAGGAAGGGACAAATAACAGCTTAGACAAAGCTGAAGAGAGAATTAGTTCCGCCAAAGGTAGGTCTGAGGAAACCAACCATAATGAAGCTTAGGGAAGCAAAAAAACATATTGTAGAAACTGGAAAACTCAGTTAAGAAAGAGGGAAGAGGCACTAGGTCATCCATCTAATAGGAACTTCAGACAAAGAGAATTAAGAAAGGGGGTGAAGGAATATTTGAACATATAACAGGTGAAACTGGGGACTTCCCGGGCAGTCCAGTGGTTAAGACTTCCCCTCCCAACACAGGGGGTGCATGTTTGTCCCCCAGTCAGGCAGTGAGGATCCCACAGTGCCATGTGGCCACAGGACCAGAACATAAAACAGAAGCAATATTGTACCAACATCAATAAAGACTTAAAAAAAAGAGGTGAGACTTCAACAAAATAGATGGGAGAAATGAATCCCGGGATTCAGGAAGCCCAAGTCACAAATAGGATGAACACGCGTGAATCCACACCTAAAGGTGTCATTGAGAAACTGAAAAAGCATCAGAGAAAGCTGCAAAGCAACAGACTGCGGTGAAGTCAGCAGAAGTGGCAGATGAGAGGGCTCCAGGGGCCCTGGAATCCACAGACACTGGCAAAACCCGTCGGAGCTCACTTTATCTGAACTCTGGAAACCAGCGGGGAAGCAGTCCAGGACATGGTGGCCTCGTCTCAGCGGTGGAGGAAACCTGCGCTGACTCATGAGCTGACCGGCAAGCTAGCTGGACACGCCCTGCAGTGGCCACACAGCAGAGAGCCCTGGCTTTGCAACTTGAGTTCAGAGGGGTCACCCGACAAACAGCAGCAACACACAGGTGTAGCGTCAGCAAACCGCTGGACCAGGGAGAGTCTGGTTCCCAGAGTTCCACATTATAACATTCAAGAGGTCCAGTTGTTAATGAGCATTATGAGGCCCAGAGAGTGACAAGGAGGTATGGCCTCCAGACAGGAAGAGCAATCGAATAGGACCAAGTATGCTTCAGTGAGAAAGAAGGAGGACTCCCCCAGCAGTCTAGTGGTTAGAGGCCGCCTGCCAGTGCAGGGGACACGGGTTCCATCCCCGCTCCGGGAAGACCCTGCCTGCCTGGGGCAGCTCAGCCTGAGCACCGCAGCTCCTGAACCCGAGCTCTGAAGCCCACGCTTGGCCCGAGCACTGCAACCACGAGGCGCGCCCGCTCCCCGCGGCCAGAGGAAGCCCCCGAGAGCAGTGATGGGGACTCAGCGCAGCCGAAAATAACAAAAATAAATTTTAAAAAGTGAGGGGGGAAAGGAAGAAAGAAAGGGGCTTCCCTAGCGGCTCAGCACTTATGACTTTGCTCCCATTGCAGGGGGCATGGCTTTGATCCCTGGTCAGGGAACTAAGGTCCCACATGCTGCAACGAAAGATCACGCATGGGCAGTGAAGCTGGAGACTCCCACCTGCTGCAACTAAGACCCATTGCAGCCAAAGTAATTAATTAAAAAAATAAAGTGTCACTGTTTAAAAAAATTGTGCACTTATTGTAGGATTTAACTGATACGAAACAACCATAGTAGGTGAATCCATAGAGACAGAAAGTAGGTTAGGGGTTGCGATGGGCTGGTGGGAACGGGGAGGGGAGTGACTGCTTAATGGGTGGGGGGTTCTTTGGGGTAATGAACATGCACCTGGATTAGGTAGAGGTCATTCACTTTATGGCATCCCCGGCGGCTCAGAGGTAAAGAATCACCCTGCAATGCAGGAGTTCCAGGAGACCCAGGTTCAATCCCTGGGTGGGGACGATCCTCTGGAAGAAGGCATGGCGACCCACCCTAGTATCTTTGCTTAGAGAATCCCGGGACAGAGGCTTGTGCAGACTGATGCGAGAGCCCTCAGCACAACAGGCCTCGCTCAGACCACGCGGGTGCACTCCGGTGAGAGGACGCTGAACCCAGAGGGCCGGAGGTCACTGCGAGAGACAGTGAGCCAGGGAGTTGATAGCTCGTGGGTGACCGCCGCTGAGCTTGGACTGCAGGGCGGACGGCGGGTTGATGTCAAATGCCCGTGCACCCCCTGTGCAGGGGCACACGGTGCCCTTGCCTGCCGTCTGCAGGAGTGCCCCCATCCACCCAGCACTGAACACTTTCCCCAGGCTGTTTCCACAGCAGAGAAGGAGAGCCCAGTTTTGTCTAACGTGTGGTGTTTGGGCGTCTCTCCCTGGAAGCTGATGTGAACCCAAGTCATCTAAGAAGAGGGGCTTGGGGGCGGCAGGGGGTGAGACCAGAGCGTTCTGAGTTCTCTCCACATTCGGGAGGATGGAAGAGAGCCACTTTCACCTTCAAGAAAGTTGGTCTCCAAAATGCCAAGGGTAACTGCCAAAATAATAGCCACAAGGTGGGAAGCTCGCAGACCATCACCTTACACAAGAGAAGTGAGGCTCCACTGCATGCGTGCACACCCCGCATGCCGCTCGGGCAGGAGGCCGGGGCAGGGGAGGGGTTCAGAGCGGTGCCCCCGGACATGGGCTCTCAGTCACTGTGTTACAATTTATACCCGTCCACCCTGAAGGAGATCAGTCCTGAGTGTTCACGGGAAGGACTGATGCTGAAGCTGAAACTCCAGTCCTTTGGCCACCTGATGCGAAGACCTGACTCATTTGAAAAGACCCTGATGCTGGGAAAGATTGAGGGCAGGAGGAGAAGGGGATGACAGAGGATGAGATGGCTGGATGGCATCACCGACTCAATGGACATGAGTTTGGATAAACTCCGGGAGTTGGTGATGGATAGGGAGGCCTGGCGTGCTGCGATTCATGGGGTTGCAAAGAGTCAGACATGACTGAGCAACTGAACTGAACTGAACAATTCACAACAAACTGACTCAGCTGTCTGTGTGTATATACATGTACTTTTTTTTCACACTCTTTCCACTGTGGTTTAGCACAGGCTATTGAGCACAATGCCCTGTACTATGCGGTAGGACCTTGGACTTATCCTCTCCATAAGGAACAGTTGGCGCCTACTAACCCCGGACTCCCAACCCATCCCTCTCCCATTTCCCTCCCCTTGGCAACCACCGGTCTGTTCTCTGTGTCTGTGAGTCTATTTCTGTTTCAGAGATTAAGTTCATTTGTGTCATATTTTAGATTCCACATATAAGTGATGTCATATTAAAATGCTTGTCTTTGTCTGACTTACTTCACTTAGGCTGATGATCTCTGGGTCCATCCATGTCGCTGCAAATAGCATTGTTTCACTCTTTTCTATGGCTGAATAATAGTCCATCATATATATGTACCACATCTCTTTTTTTCCCGCTCTGCCGTGTGGCTCGTGGGATCTCAGGCCGCCCACCAGGGACTGAACCCGGGCCACGGCCGTGAAAGCCTGGAACCCTAAACGCCGGGCCGCCGGGGACTGCTTGCCGCGTCTTCATCCGTCCTCTGTGGGTGAACGTCTAGTTTGCTCCGTGTCTTGGCTGCTGCTCCCGCTGCAGCAGTGAACACCGGGTGCAGTATCTTTTTGAACGACGCTTGCTCCCGCTTTTTCTTAAGCAAGATGAATGGCTGTTGGTCTCTCTACTCTGTCTCCCCTCCCGCTCCACGCGTCTCTGCGTTTGCGGAGCATGGGCAGTACTCCCCGGCGAACCTTCTCTGAAACAGTGGGAGGGGTGGCGTCATCTTCCTAAAAGCTTCGGGACAGAGTAGAAAGTAAGTGTGGGGGGCAGAAGGTGAAGGGGGGGCCCCCGCCCCTGCCTCTCCTTCCGGCAGCCGGCGTGCTCCCCCTGACCCGCACTCCACGCGCGGCCAGACCGCCAGGTTGCGGCGGCACCTCCCGGCTCCGGTCCCGGAACCTGCACAGCCACCCTGGCTCGAGGCCGCTGCTGACCCGCCGCACAGCTGAGCCGCCGAGGCTACTGCTGCGTGTGCATCGGTAGGTGTCAGAGCCGGGCTGGCCGCCCTGCCCACGGTCCGCACAGGACACCAGGCATCCTCAGGGGCTGCGGGGGTGTGGGGAGCCCAGGCCAATAAGCAGGACAGAGAGCGGGGCGGGGAGTGTGGGCGGTGCACAGTCGCGGAGACCCCAGAGCCTGGCAGAAGGAGCCCCAGCCCCGCCCGGCTCCCCAGCGTCCGCGGGCGGGCGGGCGGCAATGCTACCCGGGCACAGACCGAGAGCCCGAGCAGGGCGGCCGCCTGCCTCTGGTGCCCCACGCCCGCCAAACAGGGGTCCCACTCCCATTCTCTTTAAAAATAAGCTTACGTTTCGGGGTGGCGTCAGGTTTACAGAGACGCCCCGATGGCGCAGAGAGTGTGGCCCCTTCTCCTAGTTACGCCTCCCTCCTGCCTGACACAGCTCGAAGCACCCCCCACAAAGCCACGGGGGCGCCCTTGGCACAGGCTGGCCTCGTCCTTGTTCGGGATTCCTGGAAGCCCCCTGGACTCCAGCCGTCAGCCTCCTGCCCCGAGACGGGTGGGAGATGGTTTCCAGCCTCCTCCTGTTTCTTGTGGCCAGCAGTTTGGAGAAGCTCCGGCTGGCGAGGTGTTTTGCAGACAGTCTGGGATGGTCTGCTGTTTTCGCATGATGAGTCTGGGCTTATGGGTTTTGAAAAGAGCCTGCGTGGAGAGCCGTCTCCTGCCATCCGTCCTGTTCCACGCTGTCTGTCACGGCCTGAGGCCATGACTTTCCAAGAACGTCACAATGCGTCTTCCACCCTGAGGGGCAGAAGGCTAAATGTCCCCTGCTGGAGGGGGCGGTTACTGCTCAGACAGTCTGGGCTGCTGTCTCCCCTCTCCCATTCATCCAGTCAGTTCTTTCTAGCCGTATGGACTCACGCACGTCTATTTTATATTCTTTGCAATAATCCGATGCTATATCCCTTGTTTATCGATTTGTTCAAGTTGCTCCAGCTCTGGACGGTAGCCCACCAGGCCCTTCTGTCCATGGGATTTTCTGGGCAGGAATACTGAAGTGGGTTGCCATTTCCTTCTTCGGAGAATCTTACCGACCCAGGGACCTTGGCAGGAAGATTCTTGACCATTAAGCCACCAGGGAAGGCCTTGTAGATGTTATAATCCTTCCAAAATTGTCACCAGGTCTTTCCTGATTTATCCCTTGCTTTTACTGCCTGACAAAAAGTGTGATGTAAAAACTAGAATGTCGCTATAACTCCCTGGTTGATTATTTGGATGAGCAACACAGTCTTCGGTGGCAGATGGCGCTACTCTGAGGCTGAGATAAAAGACGTGCATGAGTGGGATGTGGCCTGGAGCATTGTCAAGCAGCACATGAATGTTGATAGGGATGTCCTTCTCCAAATAATATTTCTTTAAGTGGCGGAAAAATCAGCCCTGGAAAATGGCCTGTGTAACTCGGACATTGGGGTTACTCATCTACACAGCAGGAAGGGAGCCCATGGCTGTGTTTCTTTCTAAGGGCTCTTGGGTTCTCTGAATGATAAACTGAGAGAGGCTTCAGGTTCCTATCACTGGAAGCATTGCCACCAAACAACAGAGTGAGTCTACCCTTTCCTCCCTTAGACCTGGCCTCAGTGTTTCCTCCTTACTGATAGACCTTTTGCCTGGCATCGTCTTCCCGTACAGTCCTGGCTCATCCACAGTGAAAAGCCTGCTCCAGTCCATATGCGCTTTCTCAACAATTTCTCAAAGCATTTCAGGAGATTCCCAGGCAGTGGCTGCAAATGCATTCACTTACTTTTACATCATGAAGGTTGACTCTAGCCTTGAACTGATGACAGCAGCCATGGCTGGCCTTAAAAGATTCAGCCCCTCATTCTTCACCGTGTTTCTTCTTCAAGTCTTCGTGAAGGCTTTTCACTTTCTCTTGAATCAGCATTAAGCTGACAGGACTGGAAGCTGATGCTAATCCGGCCTCCACCCACTGAGAAGTTTCTCCATCTCCTCCATCACTCTTCCACGCTGCTTCAGTATTGTTGTCGACATCGTTAGCACAGCAGAGTTCGCCTGTTCCACGATCTGGCCCTTGTTCTTTAGAATCATGCCCGTGGTTGAATGATCTGTGTTCTAAGAATGAGCGACGTCTCCCCTCTTTTTGCCTTACTCCACTCTCTCAATTATTTTCACTTCTGTTTCCACTGGTATCTCTCGGCACGTCTCAGCAGTACCAGCATTGCCACCGCTGCTTTTACGCTTGCCTGTAGATATCCTGGGCCTGAGACAAAGAGTGCTGCTCAGTAACGCACTCAGAGCCGGCCGCCTTAGAGAAGGCAGGTGGGTGACAGTGTATGATGCCGCCGAGTGAGCTAACTTCCACGACTGGACCTGAGAACAGATGTTCACACCTGTCGGAGTTCTCAGCTTGAACATTCGTTTGGCTCCCCTGGTGGCTCAGAGGGTAAAGAATCTGCCTGCAGTGTGAGAGACCTGGGTTCGATCGTCTGGGTTGGGAAGATCCCCTGGAGAAGGGGACGGTTACCCACTCCAGTATTCTGGCCTGGAGAAGTCCATGGACAGAGGAGCCCGGCAGGCTGCAGTCCACAGGGTCGCAGAGAGTCGGACAGGACTGAGTGACTTTTCACTTTGACTTATCCTGTTCTGTTCATCCGTCCTTTCATCCATCCATCCAACATTGACTGACTACAACAGGCAGGCACGGGGACGTCAGTCGGTCCTAAGCCCATCTCTGCATTTCTCTTTCTAGAGCGGACTCGGGGTGTGCTGTTTCCTAGTTCAGGATGAGCAAGCCACACTCTGAGAGGCCTGCTTGTTGGTTCTCACTGAATCTAAATGGCTTCTGCTTCTAGGAAGATGGAATGCCACGGTGGTGAGCTCCTCGGGGTTCCCTTTTCCCTCTTACAGCGGAGAAGCCAGCCTGGAAAGAAACAGTGGTACCAGACACAAGTCCGACAAAAACCTGCTCTATTGAGCGGAAGGGCCACGAAAGCAGCAGCCTGGAAAGACAGAAAACTTTTAGGAGTAACAGCGCTTCTGTAGCCCAACACCCCAGGAGGTGCTGCGGTTCCACCCCACTCAGGCCAGCAAATGCTGGGTGGGAGGGCGGCTTCCCCCCTCCCGGCTGTGTGGGGCATCTAACCCTGTCCCCACAGCCCCCTACAACGCTGGTGTGGCGTCAGAGAAAGACAGTTAAGGAGCTGGGAGTTTCACCTCTGCTGGGTGGGAACATCCAGTGGCCACAGCATCCCTGGAGGCCACACTGGGGACAGTGATGAGACATTCCTACCCCGCCCAGCTGGGGAGGTATCGGTCGAGGCCCTTTAGGGGCTGGAACCCCTGCCCTCCCTGGCGTTAACAAGGACCACTGCCTTCAGGTGAGGGCTGGACTTCTATCCCCGCTTGGCAGCCACAGGGAGGCAGGGCCTCTTACTTCATTTCCTCGCTGGACCAGTGTCAGAGGAAGCTACTGCAAACAGGCTCAAGAAAGACCCCAAACTTCATAGCATAATACCGAAAATGTCCAGCTTTAGGTAAAAAATCACTGGTCATATCTAGAGCCAGAGAGATCCCAAACTAAATGAAAAAACACAATCAGTAGATGCCAACATCAAAACGACAGAGATCTTAAAATTATTTGAAAAGTATTTTAAATCAGTTAACATGAAAAGGCTGTACTGAATAATTGTGAACAGCCCTAAAACAAGGAAAGAAAAAGTCTCAAAAAAGAAAGAGAATACGTAAAGAAGAACCAAGTGGGAATTTCAGGATTGAAAAACACAATAGCTGAAAATTAAAACTCAGTGGATGGGCTCAACATCAGAGGAGATGGGAGAGGGGAGAAAAGAAAAAGAGAACAATAGCAATCATCCATGTTGAACAACAGAGAGAAAATCGGCTGGGGGGGCGGGGAAAGTGACAGAGCCTAGGGACCCATGAAACTAACAAACGATCTAACATTCGTGACACGGGAGGCTTAGAGAGAGGGCAGAGGTAGAAAAGTGCTCAAAGAGAAAAAATGGCGGATAACCCCCAAATCCAGAAAAAGATACAAGCCTACCTGGAGATTCAAGAAGCTGAGTGAACCAAAACTAGATTAAACTAGAACAAACCCACACCAAGACATGTCATAGGCAAACTGCCAAATATTGAAGACAAAGAAAGAAACTCTTTAGAGCAGTTGGATAGAGATAAAGCTTATCAAAAAGTATTGAAAAGAAACGGAATGACATCAGATTTCTCATTCAAAAGTATGGAGGCCGGAAGGAAGTGGGATAGCACTTTTAGAGTGAAAGAAGAGAATCCAGCACAAAAGATCCTTCAAGAAGCATAAAGACCTGCTCATACAAAGGATCCCGGAAATAATTTACGACCAGCAGACATGCTTTTAAGAGATGTTCTCAGAAGGAGGGAAATGAATCAAGAGGGAAATTTGAAAATGCCAAGAATGGAGAATGCGACTTGGGAATTGCAAATACCTAGGAAAATAGGCTATTTTTGTTCTTTTAAGTTTTAAAAAACAGATGCGATGGTTGAAGGAAAAATCATTACATTTTCTCATGGGAGTTTTCTGTGTCCTTAGATCTAACACATGGCAACTGCAACCCAATGACAGGTGGATGTAGGGATCAATAAGCTGGCAGGGTTTCCATATTTTACCTGAAATGACCAAGTAGTAATATGATGCAGACCGTGGAACAAATTTAGAAATATACTTTTTTAACCACTAGAGAAGCCCCTAAAAACTATACACACACAACACATTAGGCAGAAAATCCAGCTGATAAATTAAAATGAAATGCTAAAAACTCTTAAGATACTTTTCAGAAAAGCATGTAAAGAGAGAAAAACCAGGTGAAGATGGCAGAGTGGAAGGACATGGGCTCATCTTCCTCTGTGACAGCACTAGGATCACAGCCAGCTGTTGAACAAGCGTCAACAAGACAGTGCCTGAGCCCCTAAAAAAGATACCCCACGCCCGGAAGCAGAGAGGCCGCAACAGGGTGGTGTGGGGGACACAATCACGACAAAATCCCTGACCCACCGGGTAAAGCGAAGGTCTCTCTGTCGTGTCCGACTCTTTGCAACCGCAGGGACGGTACAGTACATGGAATTCTCCAGGCAGAATTCTGGAGTGGGTAGCCTATCCCTTCTCCAGGGGATCTTCCCAACCCAGGGACTGAACCCAGGCCTCCCACGTTGCAGGCAGATTCTTTACCAGCTGAGCCACCAGGGAAGCCACGTGTGCGACTCACAAACTGGAGAACAGTAGCGCCAAAGAGGTCCTCCCGCTGTTGTGAAGGTTCTGAGCCCCACATCAGGCTTTCCAGCCTGGGGACAGGGCAAAGACACCAGGAATCCCCAGGGAATCTACCTTTGAAGGCCAGCGGGATTTGATTACAGGACTTCCACAGGACTGAGGGAAACAGACTCTACTCTTAGAGGTCACAAACAAAGTCTTGCACACGCCAGGACCCAGGGGAAAGGAGCGATGCCCCCCGGGAGACTGAAGCAGCTCTCCCTGCCGGTGCTGGAGCGTCTCCTGTGGAGGTGTGTGGGCTGGCGGTGGCTCGCTGCAGGGATGGGACCGGGCGGCAGCAATCCTGGGAGCTTCTCCTTGGCATAAGCCCTCTTGGAGGTTGCCATGAATGCTACTATAGAGCCTCCAGACTCCAGGGCTGGGTCGCCTCAGCCCAGACCACTAACAGGGAGGGAGTGAGCCCCATGCATTGGATTAAAGTCTTACAGAGCGTGGCCCTTCCCACCAGAGCAAGACCCAGTTTTCCCCACTGCCAATCCCTCCTATCAGGAAGCTTACACAAGCCTCTTAGCTTCATACACCAGAGGACAG
>CM035272.1:2009268-2032918 GCA_020226075.1 Hydropotes inermis | reverse complement strand
TGCAGAGTACATCATGAGAAACGCTGGGCTGGAAGAAGCATAAGCTGGAATCAAGATTGCCGGGAGAAATATCAGTAACCTCAGATATGCAGATGACACCACCCTTATGGCAGAAAGTGAAGAACTAAAGAGCCTCTTGATGAAAGTGAAAGAGGAGAGTGACAAATTTGGCTTAAAGCTCAACATTCAGAAAACTAAGATCATGGCATCTGGTCCCATCACTTCGTGGCAAATAGATGGGGAAACAGTGGAAACAGTGGCTGACTTTATCTTTTGGGGGCTCCAAAATCACTGCAGATGGTGATTGTAGCCTTGAAATTAAAAGACGCTTACTCCTTGGAAGGAAAGTTATGACCAAACTAGATAGCATATTAAAAAACAGAGACATTACTTTGTCAACAAAGGTCCATCTAGTCAAGGCTGTGGTTTTCCCAGTGGTCATGTATGGATGTGAGAGTTGGACTATAAAGAAAGCCGAGTACTGAAAAATTGATGCTTTTGAACTGTGGTGCTGGAGAAGACTCTTGAGAATCCCTTGGACTGCAAGGAGATCCAACCAGTCCATCCTAAAGGAGATCAGTCCTGGGTGTTCATTGGAAGGACTGGTGCTGAAGCTGAAGCTGCAATACTTTGGCCACTTGATGCGAAGAGCTGACTCATTTGAAAAGACCCTGGTGCTGGAAAAGATCAAGGTGGGAGAAGGGGACGACAGAGGATGAGATGGTTGGATGGCATCACTGACTCAACGGACATGGGTTTGAGTAAACTCTGGGAGTTGGCGATGGACAGAGAGGCCTGGTGTGCTGCGGTCCATGGGGTCACAAAGAGTCGGACATGACTGAGTGACTGAACTGAACTGCCAGCCCCATGCCCCTAGTCCAGAGCCAGGCCTTGAGGTTGTGCCCATGGATGCTGGGGATCAAGCAGACCCAGTCCTGGAGGCAGGAGGCAGCTTGGCTCCTCACTTCACTGCCGGGTGCCAGCCTCCCTCTGCCTCTCTGTGCCCACCTCTGCGGGCACAGCCCCCTGAAGGACCCTTGGTGTGGGGGCTGCCGTGCTCTGCCCGTCTTGTTTTATGGGCCTGTGCCCCACCTGGACTCAGGTACCTGTTCCCCACAGCAAGTTTCAGGAGTCCAGGCTCCCCACCACCCACAGCCTTCTCTTCCTCATCTCCGGAGGTCACCGTGTTTTTGGCCCCACCACGCCTGTTGGGCTCATCACGTGGCTTTCATCCCGGGAGTGGCAGGTGGGAGAAGGGTGCTCCTGAGAGCTGGGTACACCCTTGTTCTGGGATGCAGCCGGCTCCGTGTCCGTCTTGGTTTCTGAACGCTGGGGTAGAGGAGGCGGCCTTGCGCCGTGGGGCGAATTGGCCCCCGCCACCCCAGGATGCAGATGTGGCCGTGGGCTCTAAGTCATGTTTCCCTTCCCTTTTCGCGTGTCTCCGCTGACGTGGTTCTGCACCGGTGGCGTGTGGAGGCGGTGATAAGATCGGGGGCCTCTTTCAGCTGCCCTCAGACTCAGGGCCTCCTGGCCCCTCTCTGACCGCAGCCTTCCTCTCCCCGTCCTCCAGCCCCACGAAGCCCCTCGCCCTCCCAGTTTCGGCTCAGACATCGCTCCTGAGAGAAGCCCCCTCCCCTGCCAGATGGGCCCTTCCTTCTCCCCCCCACCCACACTCCCCCTTTGGCCCCAGCTTGGCCTTGATGGCATCTGGGGGCCCCGCGGGCTCTGGGTGGGCCAGCAGGGAGGCAGCAGCCGCCTGCAACACTGGCCCCCACCCGTCCTGCTGCAGGACCGTAGCACATCTCTCCGGCGGGAGTCTGGACGGTCCCGGCCCGGGCTCCCCACCTCCTCGCTGTCCTCGGGCGCTGCCTCTGTGGGCGAGAACCCCTGGGGCCGCTGATTTGGGTCCTTGTAGCCTCACCGGGCCTCTGGCCACGCGGTCTCCTCCTCCGGGACTGCTCGCGGGCGGGCCCTCTCTGCCCCTCGGAGGGGAGGCCGAGGCAGCTTCACTTGGGCGTGCGCCCTGAAGGGCTCTTTCAGGGGTCCAGGGTGACTTCCTGTTTGAAGATCTGCAAAGTTTATGGAATTTGAGAAACGCTCTGTTAATAAAGGCAGAAGCAACCTTTGACCCCTCCCCCCCTCACATCCTGTAACAGGAAGCCAGTGATTCTGCCCCACCTACCAGAGGGCAAGAACACAACCCTGGGAGGAAGGCTGTTGCCTTTTCACCCCATCCTCTATCTGGAAAGTTCTGTGCCCTCTCCCCCAGGGAAGGGGGGTGAGTAACACAGCTGCGAGAGGCCTCAGGACTTTTAAAATAAGAGCCGGAGCCCTGCAGAGCCCGGGGCCTGGGGGTCCCTCTCTCTGGGGGGGGGGGCCCTTAGGAGGCGAGGAACTGGTGGGTCGGCAGGGGCGCCCAGGGATACCTGTCTGGAAGGAAGCTCAGTTGTCCACCCAGGGTGGGGTGGGGGGCGGGGAGAGGCCATCAGTCTGAGAGTTTTATTTACCTTGAACTACTCAGGCAAGCAGACACATTATTTAGGGACTAGAATAAAAAGCTATTCACTTTACTTCAATTGACCATTTAGTTCAATTTGTGTGTTACTGCAGGTAATTACTCCAGTAATGACGTGCCGTAATCCCCGCTGATCGGGAGCTGGCCCCAGCTCTGTGTTAACACCGCGTGCAGTATACACTAATTACCCACGTGTTGCCATGGTTATTTGCATGGACGCCGTGTTAATGACACCCTGGAAACATAAAGCAATAGAGAGTTTTGAATTAAATCTTTGTGTTCTCTTAGAGCTAAAAGTGCATTTCACATCAAATAATCATGAATAAAATGAGATCATCTTGGCGGAGTTGCCAGGAAGCTGATTAACTGAATGCAGAAATGTGACTTTACTCTGCTCAGGAATTAGCGCCTCCCAAAAGTTGTCAGTTGCTAGGCAACCCCCACGATGACATCACTCACGCAGCCACGCTGCCCGCCATGTCATCTCTGCATATTTATAGCGTCTCCGTGGAGAGGCTGTGCATTATAGAAATGACATTATTTTTCTCCTGGATGATGGGTATGAGTGGGGGGCGGGTTTCCAAGGGCTGTGCGGAGAGTTTGGGCACTCCTGTGAACCTTTCTCTGGGCGATAGATGCTCTATTTCCAGCGGTTCACAACAAGGGGTCCAAATGAAGAGATGTGTGTCGCTGCACGCATCTGAGAGCTCGGGCAGCAGCGGGTCCATCTCCTGCCCGTGAACAGGCAGCTAGACGTGCGCCCAGCCTGGGGGTGCGGGGGAGGGATGGAGGCCCCCTGCCGGGCCGTGCGCCCCACCCCTGGCCGTGTTGACCCTGGTTCCCTGCTCTAGCTTAGAGCCCACTCCAAGAGGGAGTAACCGGAGCAGAGACGCGCGCCGTGAGTGGTGCTGAGCCCCCCGTCATGGGGGGCATCCAAGGGGAAGCTGGACAGCGAGAGCGGAGAGGAACAGAGAGGCGGAGGGTTGGGGGCGTGCGGTGGGCCCAGCTGATCCCAGCAGTCTCTCCCGCTTGTCCTGCACTCTGGTTCTATGGTGGCGTCTCCGCGCTCGCTTCCAGCTGGGCTGGCCACATGGTCAAGGCCTCTGGGAGCTTAGGTCTGGTGGGGGGCAGAGGTGAGTGGACCCCAGTGAGGTGTGAGCCTGCCCTACCCCTTCCCAGTGGGAGGGGGCGCGCTTCCCGGAGGAGCTTTAGGAGGTCACAGCCAGAGTGCAGGTCTCCCGGGGTAGGCGGGCTCTGGACTTCACCTGAGGGTACCGGGGAGCCACGTCGCCATCCAACCTGGACAGCGGCTTGCTCCAGGGGTGGCGGTGTGAAGCTCGCCGCAGGTAGCTCCAGGCACTGAAGTGCACCCGGTCTTAAGATCTGGGCCCGGACAGGGCTTCCCTGGTAGCTCGGCTAGTAAAGAGTCCGCCTGCAATCCAGGAGACCCTAGTTTGATTCCTGGGTCGGGAAGATCCCCTGCAGAAGGGGTCAGCTACCCACTCCAGTATTCCTGGGCTTCGCTGGTGACCCAGCTGATAAAGAATCCGCCTGCAATGCGGGAGACCTGGGTTTGATCCCTGGGTTGGGAAGATCCCCTGGAGGAGGGGAAGGCTACCCACTCCAGATCACTGGAAGGACTGAGGCTGAAGCTGAAACTCCAATACTTTAGCCACCTGATGGGGAGAGCTGACTCACTGGAAAAGACCCTGATGCTGAGAAAGATTGAAGGTGGGAGGAGAAGGGGACGACAGAGGATGAAATGGTTGGATGGCATCAGGCTGGCATGCTGGAGTCCATGGGGTCACAAAGAGTCGGACACGACTGAGCAACTTTCCCTTTCACGGCTCCAAAACGCTGTCATTCTTGTCTGGCTATCAGCTGCCCTCCCTGTAGGTTCAGACTGAGCAACCTGCACCCCTGCCCCCCCCCGCCGACCCCCAGTCTTCAAACTCGTCCTGCTAGCTTCCGTCAACCAGCCCCTCATCAGGGAGGTTCTGCGCTCCGCCCTTGCTCCACTGTCCTCCTCCCTCTGGGCAGGGCCTTCCCGGTGTGGTCCTTCTGGCTCTTTCCCCCTGGGAGCACCAGGCTCAGCCCCATCATGCCCCTCCCCCAGCCCTTTAAATGCCATCCGGGTGGAGAAGGCTGCTGGGCTCCAGTGCGCCCTGAGATCCAACCACCCACTCTGTTCCCCGATAGTGTCAGCCTCTCACAGCCTCGACTGTAAGATTACCTGGCGGCGCGTCCAAACCAGAAAGCTGCTGTCTTCCCCACGTCCGTCCGTTCCTTAAACGCCGCTGTGCTGCATCTGGCCCGCTGACGCAGCTGCCCTGTGGCCGCCCTCAGACGCTGCCCTCCGTCCGCGCACCCTCTGCCTCACCTCGCCCTCCATCCCACCCCAGGGCCTGTGCACCTGCCGTGCCCCACGGGGGCCCCTGCGGGTGTTCTCACGGCTCCCTCCCTCCCTCCCTGGCTTGCCTGCTGTGAGACGCCCACCGCACTCGCGAGGAACAGTATTCTTTATTCACAGAGAAGCCATCTGTCTCCCTCCTGAGGGTGGCAACTCTGCCCTGCTCACGTCACAATAGGAGCTGGTGTGTTGGTGGTGGCAAGGGAGACACCAGGATTCCCAGCACAGGCTGCGTGCCAGGGCCGGCATCCCCGGGCTCGCAGAACAGAGCGTGGACGGCCACCTGGGGTCCTGCAGCGGCTCGCTTCTCCCGTCGTGGAGGGAAGACCCTCAAACAAGCAGAACGAACACGCAGCCTCTGTCCAGCCGCTGTCACCACGAGTCCATGACACAGAGGCCACCACCCAGAGGGACAGGGGCATGAAGTCAGAGCGGAGGACGGCCCGCCACGCGTCCTGTTCTCGCTCGTTGCCAACGGCAGAAGATGCTGGTGCCCCTGGAGCCCAGTCTGGGCACCGGGCTCCCGAGGCCCTGGGTCTGACCCGGCCTCGCAGAGGTCCTGGAGTTGGGGTGACACCCCGGGACGGCTGCCGCGGTGGCGGTCCCGACGCCGACGCTGATGGAGCCCGTGGTCCCGGCGGCGCCGCAGAGCTGTGCACTCAGCCCCAAGGCCTCCAGCAGCGAGGTGGGTGTTCCTGGTGGATTTGGAGTCTGAGCCCGGACTCAGACCCCCGTTTCATCACCAGGTCACCCGTGAGCAAGTCCAGGCTGACATTCAGCGCCGTGAGATGCTCTCCAGGGTGAGAGCAAACCTGAAAGTGTTGACTGTCCACTATCTTTGTCTTCTTTAGAGGCAACTCCAATACTCTGGGCCAGCTCTCTCCTTAAAACCTCTGTGGCTATTCAGTTAGCAAGGAAAAACTTGGCCCGTGTTGTCTTACAATCAGGGCAGAGGCCCCTGCAGCCCCTGCCACGAGATCTGCGGTTCCTCGGGCACTGGTCTCGGGCACAGTCCGTGGCGGGCCTCTCCCTCCGGGACCTCTTGGGTCTCCCCTCGCTGCGTCTGAGCCAAGTTTTCCTGCTCATGGGAGATGTCCATCCATCCCCGGCCCATTGTATCTGCTGCTGTGAGCCACTCCAGCCACGTGGGCAAGCCGAGGCCTCCCTCGCTGGACGTGGTTGGGCTGGACCAGGCGCGGTCCAAGGGCCCGTGGCAACCACGGCGGCCTGGTGGCAGGGAGGAGTCAGGACTGGCTTGGTGGATGGAGGCCTTAGAGGGTTTGCAGCAAAGTCTGGGCTTCCGGGTCTAACTCAGGAGCTGGGCCAGAGAGTGGCCCCTGAGAGAGGGCGCCAGAGGTGACCACAGAGGCTCGTGGAGAGGACGGGGTTACTCAGAGGGTTGCAGGTGACCCAGGGAGGGGAGGTGGGCTGCCGCGCACGGGGCTCTGGATTGACGAGAGGGCCCTGATGCCAGGAGGAGCAGAGACACCCCCGTGCCCCTCGCTTCCCCCCAGCTCAGGGGGCATACTCCTTGCTCTCCTCTGAGAGGCTCAGCCCAGGGGCTCCACGCCCAAGTCCGTTCGGGCAGGAGGTGCTGGAGGGTCGGTGCCGCCCCCCATGCATGCAGCGGCGGTGTCCCTGGCTCTGGTCCAGAGACGGCCCCGCCTGGCTGGGCAAGGGTGTGCCCCCTGGCAAAGTGGTGACTCCTCTCTGTTGGCTGCTGTGGGCAGCCGGCAGGAAGCTTCAAGGGCAAGTCCTTCTGGGCCAAACACGCAGCGTGATGTGTGTGCGCTCACTTGGTTGTGTCTGACTCTGTGCGACCCCATGTACTGTAGCCCGCCAGGCTCCTCTGTCCGTGGGGATTCTCCAGGCGGGAATACTGGGGTAGGTTGCCGTGTCCTCCTCCAGAGGATCTTCCTGACCCAGGGATCGAACCTGAGTCTCCTACGGCTCCAGCATTGCAGGTGGAATCTTTACCACGGAGCCTCTGGGGAAGCCCCACAGCCTGTCAGAGGCTGCCAGAATGCGTTCATCAACTGAACGCAGGCAAGGGTGTCCAAGACCCACTTCATAAACCACGTCTGCCCTCTGTGCGGGGGACAGTTAACACCCCCTGGGGCTCTGGACCTGGCTGGATGGGGCCGGGGAGGCTGGGACCCTTGCCACCTGGCTTCGGACTTGCCCCCTGGGGCAGGCGCCCGGCTGTGTTTGCGATGGGGCTCTCTGTCCTCTGATGCTTGTCGACAGCCTGCCGCCTGTCAGGTACCCCGGGGCTGGTGCGGCGTGGTGTAGAGAGCCAAGTGCAGAATCTTCCTCTTGCAGGCTGCAGACTCTGCCCAAGCAGTTTCACCTAGTGGAGCCTCGTTTTCCTGGTCTCTAACTGGGGAGGCCATCTGCCTCCGAGCTGCCACAGGGCTCCTGAAGGCTGTGTGGAGACGGAGAGTGAGCCGCTGGCTCGGCCAGGCCGTGGGGCCCCCGTGAGTGACGGCTCCCTCCCCTCCCCAGCCCCACCTGCCCCTTCTCCGTGGGCCCCGGGAACGCGTGGGTGCCTGGTCTCCAACTCTCCTGTAGGGTGCAGTCTCTGTGACTCCAGAAGTTGTCTAGTAGGGCAGCACTCTTGAGGACCTACTGCATGTGGTTTTCCAGGAGAAAGAAAGAGATCCAGGGACGTATCACCTTCAGGGAGGGGGTGGGGCCGTCCGAGCCTTCTTATGGGAGTGAGGGCACAGGCTGTGTGGGTGAGGGGTCCCCAGGGATGGTCGGGGGTGCGGAGTGTGAGTGGCGTAGGTCCAGAAGGCACCCTTCGGGTGGCAGGGCGCCAGGGCCCCCTTCAGGCCTCGGCATTCCCATCAGGGGAATGGCACTAGAGTTGTGTGCCTTGTTCACAAAGACTGGGGAAACAGGACAAAGGCAGGTGGGAGGGGCTTACCCCCGTGGCCTGTGTGATGATGGTCAAGGGCACGGATTCTGGGACTGGCCCCACACCCCGGGAGATGTGTGGCCTTGGGCTAAGGCGCTTTATCTCTTTGTGCCTCTGTGTTCTGGCTTGAAAAACCAGGGCTGATGATAAGCCCTGCGTCCTGGGGATGCTGTGCGGGTCAGGCTGTTCACAGACCTATGACCCTTAGGGAGCCCAGGCCCCCAGGGAGGACCCGGGCCTGTTGGCCATCATCACCGGGTGTTTTGTGTCAGCTACAAATTGGCACTTACCAAGAGCATCGCCAATGACTGAGCAGCAAAGGCCTTTGCCATCTGCCTCTCTGGAGACTGAACCCCGGGCTGCTATAGCTGTTGACCTTCAACAACCCCGAGGGAGTTCAGGGTGGAGTGAGATGCTCTGGGCTCCAGGGAATCTGGTGGGACAGGTCGTAGATAGTTGGATGTCTTTAGGAACAGATTTTATGATCTCAATCCTTGCATCTCCTCACGTCTAGAGAAGCACTAAATCCCTCATGGTGACATCAGACTCTCGTGACTAACAAAAACCTTTTGTAAGATGAGTGCTTCATGGCATAAAATTCCCCCTTCACCAAAATCTTGTATATTGGCCTTCCCCCACTGCTGCTTTGGAGCAGACTCTCAGAGCCATCTGAGACGCTGCCTCCCCGGCTGCAGTCCTCATTTTGCCGCAAATAAAACTTAGCTTGCAACTCTCAAGTTGTGCATCGTTTTTCAGTCAACATTTGTCTCCTCTCTGCTCTTAGAGTGGGACCGACGGTCCCCAGGGAAGCCGCTCAGGTGCGTGCACGCTCAGGGAGTGGGGCTGCTTGGAGTCAGGAGGAGGCAGCAGGCTTCAGACAGTGGCCCTTCTGGGCTGCGCTTGGAGCAGGTGAACCTGAGCGCTCTGTCTTTGCCGAGTCCGAGAGGCCAGGGGAGGGTGAGCACAGGACAAAGACAGCAGCAGGAGCGGCCGAGCCAGGGTTTCCTGTGATTTCCTGCGGTGGCTGGCCTGGCTCGTCACCGCCCGTCCATCAGCCCAGGAGGGTGGGAGGGGGCGCGCTGGCTGAGAGGGCTCAGCCCAGGAGAGGCCCAGCCCAGAGAAGCTGCAGTCCTGGGTCTGGTGAGGGGGGTGGGGGTCTGAAGGCTCTCCGCCGGCTCTCCCACCCCTCCCCCGATGTGAGTCGTTTCCCAGGTGTGCTGGTGACACTGTCTGCCTCCGGGGATGCTCTGGGAAGGGGCGCAGTGGGGAGGAAGGCCCCCAGCCCAGCCCAGCCAGGAGAGTGGGTACGGGACCGCTGCTGGGGACCCTCTCCTGCCCGTGGTCTGTACCAGCTCCCAGCCGGCCAGTGGCCGTGGCTGGAGGCCCCGCCCTGCTCGAGGTTGGCCTGGGAGCCCTCTGGGCCACACCAGGGTCAGCCGGGCCTCTGTGCTTACCCTGTGTTTGTAGGGGTGTGGCTGCCCGGGGCGGGGAGAGGGCCTTCCGAAGGGGAGGGGCCCCAGGGAAGATGCTGGACTCTGCCCTTGGCCTGGACTCTCTGGGCCCAGAGGTGGGCGCAGACAGAGCAGGGCTTGGCAGAGCACCCTCCCGCCTGCCAGCCTGGAGTGGCTGGCTCGGGTTCAGAGACGGGCGGTGAGGGGGCAGGGCCTGGCGCTGAGCCTGAGCTCCTAGGGGAGAGCTCGGGGTGTGAGCGGCTCCCCCCCGGCCCAGGCAGAGGGGCTGCACCCCGGCACTGTGCCCAGCTTTGTCGTACAATCTGGGTGGGGGATCACTCCAGTTTCCTCCTCTGAAAATGGGGTGTTGACAGCCCGGGGTCATGGGCTGCTGGGGGGACAGTGGGCACGCATGGCAGGTCTTCACTGAAGCTGATGGCTCTTCCTGGGGGAGCCAGAGGGGCCGAGCTATTCCAAATGGGGAAACCGAGGCTGGGAGTGGGTGGCCAGTGGGCACCTTGGCCCAGGCTGGACGGAGTGCCTGGCACGCTGAGGACAACCCCAGGGGGCTCCCTTACCCCCCGAAGTATCAGCTGTTGTTGATCTCCTCTCCTCAACTCCACTGAGGTGCCCAGATGTGTCCCCAGCTCCTCATCACAGCTTGGACCCAAGTCCCTGGCCGTGGGGATCTCGTCCCCTCAGGGCTCCCCGGCCCCATCACGAGAGGTCCAGCGTGGCCGGCTGGCCCGCGGTGGGGGCAGGGCGGCCTGCAGCCGGCGTGGACAGATGGACGGAGGGCCACCACACAGGGCCCTCTCCCTCTCCCCCACTGCAAGCCACAGCCATTCCCCAGCTCCTTGATTTTTCATTAAAACAGCCACGGGCTCCGAGCTGCCAAGGTCACGGGGCTGCCAGGGGAGCTGAATGCGGCCATTACGCTGGCCGCTAATGTCCTTGAGGCAGCGGCTGCTGGTGTGATCAGGCACCGGGGACACTCCAATCTCTGCCTGTCCCGCAGCGATGGTATCGGGGCCTGAGTGATCTCCCCACGGGCAGCCCTCCCTGGGGAGCAAAGGGATGCTCGTGGACCGCTGGTCGGCCTGAGAGGCTGAGAAAGGGGTCTCTCCCCGTGGTCCTCCCCGCCTCACCCGGCCGAGTTCGCGCTCAGTTCATTGGATGGTGGGAAACATCATTCATTCCATCGTCTTCTGGCTGGAAGGCCTGGGCCAGGGCGGGCACGGCCCCTGCGTGCTGCCCGCCCGAGGTGGTGGTGGGGGTGTTGGGGGGTGCCGAGGGGGCAGCAGCCTGCCCTTAGGCCCCCTCAGGACCTGGGATCCCATCACCTCATTTACAAAAGGGCTGAGATTCTAAGTGGCCCTGTAGCCACTGCAACCGGCCAAGTAAAGGGGCATGTGGGTGCCAGGGCCCTACGGCCCCCCAGCTGGAAACTCGGGGTCCCGAAGCCTCACTGCCCACCCCAGGGACTCTCATGGCGCCCGCATGTCAGCACACAGTGGCCCGTGTGCAAGAGGCTCTGTTCTGGAGCCGGGGGCCGTGAGGCCTGTTCTGGGCTGAGAACCCGTTTTAGATCTTGGCTGAGCAAAAGCCCGAGAAAGCCCGGATGTCCCATCTGGGGAATGGATCGCCGGAGGCCAGGCCGGCGGGGAGCACCTCCGAGCAGCGAAGAGGCTGCAGGGCCGGGTCCAGCCTCTGGTGCCCGCTGGGCCCGAGAACCACGCGCTGTCCGGTTCCACTCACGGGGCCGCCCGCCAGGCACGGAGGGTGGCGACCTGCCTCCAGCAGCCGGGTGGGGCGGGCTGACCCTAAAGGGCTCAGGCCAGCCTGCGGGTGCTGGCTGGGGCTAGAGCTGGTCGCTTACACAGCCGCACAGACGTGTCCCGGCTCTCGGAAGGGTGCCTGGGAAAGGGTGCGTTTCTCTTTGTGTAAATTACCCCCAAACCGAACAACGAGAAAGCTCCCTTCCAGACACAGTCGGCACCCGGGGTGGGCCCAGGCGGGACACCCTGCTCGGAAACCAGCCACAGAGGAGCAGGGTCTGTCTGTTCGCCCCTGGGTCCCCGCTCTGGGCCTGGAGCCACTGCTCCTGAGGAGGCTGGGAGGGCTCCTGGGGCGAAGTTGGTTTGGCTGCCAGGCTGGTGGGAATGGGCCTCAGTGGCCCGCCTCCCAGTTTCTGGTCCCCCCCTACCCCGGGCTGGGAGAGAGGGCTATCTGGGAGAGAGAAGGCGGGGCTCTTCTGGGGATGTGCCTTCCTCCTGCAAAAGTGGCACCCTGGAATTTCACCAAACAGGCAGACAGACCACCCCAGAGGAGTCCAGGTGTTGGGAGGGGTGGGCAGAGCTGGGATGGGGTCTCAAAGCCACTCAGCTCCCCGGTTTTCTTTCCAATCAGATGGTGGAGAAGCTAACAGGCTAATGACGCCTCAGGAGCTCTCTTGGGGAGGGGACTCTGCTTTGCTCCTGTTTAATTGACGCTTCTCGGCCTTTTGGCTAAGACCAAACGTCGTAAGGGGGCTTCACAGGTGGCTCAGCTGGTAAGGAGGACCCGCCTGCCGGTGCAGGAGATACCAGGTTTGATCCCTGGTTGGGAAGATCCCCTGGAGAAGGAAATGGCAACCAACTCCAGTCTTCGTGCCTGGAGGATCCCATGGACAGAGGAGCCTGGCGGGCTACAGTCTGTGTGGTCGCACAGAGTCGGGCACGCCTGAGCACACAACACGGAGGGCTTTGTCCCTCTCCCTGTCTCCATCTCAAGGAGGGCCACGGCCCCTCTGTCTCTCCCCTCCCCTGACAGCCCCCCATGGGGCATTCTGTGCTGCAGAAGATAGCTCCTGGGAGTGGGTCTCCCTCCCGTCCTGCCTGGGAGTCATGAAGCTTCTCCTGGGCCGGATAACACACAGCTACTTTCATGGGGTCCGGCATCTTTGATACTGTTTATCCCATCAGCCAGGTAAGAGCCTGATGCTGGGAAAAACTGAGGGCAGGAGGAGAAGGGGACGACAGAGGATGAGATGGTTGGATGGCATCACCGAGTCAGTGGGCATGATCTGAGCAAACTCCGGGAGATGGTGAGGGACAGTGAAGCCTAGCGTGCTGCGGTCCATGGGGTCGCGAAGAGTCAGACACGACAGTCCTGAACAACAGCAACAGCAATGAAAAGGAATCTGAAAAATAAATATGTGTGTGTGTGTGTGTAACTGAATCACCCTGCAGTGTACCTGAAACTAACATTGTCCAACTACGCCTCAGTTTAAAGACGAGTTCAGAATCCACGAGTTTAGAATCTCCATCCCCCAAATGCCTTGGCCACCTGTGCCATCCGCTCTTGGAAACTGGCATTCAGGCCGAGCAGGATTACGCCCGGTTACCACTCCTGGCAGCACTAACGTCTGGGCGTCCTCACCTGGGCTGGCACTCTCCAGGTGTGTGTTCTTGGAGTCCAGACCTGGCAGCCGCGGGGCAGAGGGACACAGCCCTGCTCCAGGCCCCTCACGGGGGATGGTGAGTCTCAGCCAGAGCCAGGGTCCTTCCTGCCCAGGCCGGAGCCCCTCTGACTCTCAGAGTGGGAGTGGGAGCCCAAGCGGCCAGCCTCTGCCCGCGCCGCCCGCCTAATCCGTCTGGCTGGACCCGCCGCCCTGTCCTCGCCGCGGTTATTGCATTCGCACCGACTGGCTCAGATTCACTGGGTTATTGGCTCATTTTTCATTTTGCATCTGTGGTAACCAGACTTTGAAATAAAAAGCAGGGCAGGGCCTAAGCCTGATGGGGAAGGGCTGCGCGTGGACGCCTGGAAACGGGGTGAGGGCTTTCCACGGTGGTGGTGCAAGGGAGGGCAGCTGGCTTCCCGCCCAGGCTCACCTAGGGTCTGGCCCCGGCCTGGTCTCACTGCTGGGCCAGCGTGGTCGTGGTTTTCCTTGCTGCAAAGTGGGAGAGGAAGACCCACCTTGGGAGCTTCACAGCGCATAGTAGGTGTTCGATAAGTGGAGTTGTTATGATGATGGCTATAGGATGTTACGACATTGTTTTAGAAGTCTTGAAAGAATAGAAATGTTTCACTGGGGGCTGTTTTAGAAAACGTAGATACGGGAATGAGCCGTGGAACGGCTGACCTGACTAGCTTCCTCTCTGATATTCAATTGTCCTCCCCTCGCCCCCGCGCTCCTCCTGTGATTTGATTATTTCAGTGCCCACGAGGCACTGCTGTCGACACGTTGGAGGAATTAGCTGCAGCTCTTCTCTTCGGGGTGGGGCTGGTCTCCAGACCGCCTAAAAAATCCTTTCGTTCTTGAGATTCGCGGGCAGGCAGACTGATGGTCTGTGCATCTCGGTGTCTCGCTGTCCATTTTATGGACAGAAGGTGAGATGACCAGCTCAACCAAGGTCACAATACAGCAGCCGAGCTGGGGTTCAAACTCCAGTGTCTGGTCCAAGGTCACAATGCAGCAGCCGAGCTGGGGTTCAAACTCCAGTGTCTGGATCTCAAGTGTTTGCTGTTTTTGCAATCCAGTCCTCATTCAACATTTACCTCCCTCGGTGCTCGGCGCTCGGCAGACACAGCGGGGAAGGCGTCAGGCCCCACAGAGGCTGGGGCAGAGCACAGAACGGGGTGACTGGACAGCTGCTGGGGGCTCTGAGGGTGGGCCTCGGGGGGCGCCCCTGTGTCCAGGGTCGGGGGGGCCTCTGCAGGTGGGACGGTCTCAAGGCGGTGACCTAGAGATGGGAGGGAGCCTGCAGGCTCTGGACGGCGGGGGGCAGCGAGGCCCGGGGAGGGCGGGGGGCAACGGGCTGCTGCTGCTGCTGGAGCCGTGTGTAAGGTCGCCGCGGGCTTGACCGGTGGGGTTTGTCTGGGTGCGTGAGCCGGGCAATGGGACTTGGGGCAGGGCCAGCCAGCGTGCGGTGCCCAAGCTGGGCCGTCCAGCCCCAGGCTTCAGCGGCCTGGTCTCAGGGTCTTGGGCATCTGGGTTTAATGGAACCCGCTTCTTGGAGAAAATGGCAAGCCCACCCCAAGAAAAGCCAGGTGCTCAGCAAATTTGTCTCCTCCTACTGTGTGGGGTATCATGGGCCGGGAGGGATCATAAGCAGTTTTCTGTGATGCTTACTTTTCAGGGGTCATGGACCTGTGAGAGCCTTTGTGAATTTGAAGATTTTGTAGGTTCTTTGGTAGGTATGTCTATTGCCGGTCAAGTGACATTGCAGATCCTGGGCGACTCCCAGCCTGGTCTGGGCAGACCTGGGCACCTGTGGCTCACGGCCTCCCTGAGCCCTGGGTCCCACCAAGCAGTGTGGTTGGTCAGGCCGCGCCTCAGCCGGCTGAGTGCCCACATGGTCCTCGGGCACCTGAGTTCCGAGTGACAGCATTGCCCTTCCCCCCACATGGATGCTCCCCCGCGCCAGGAGGCACGTGGGCTCTTTTCGTCCTTTACCCCAGGGGCCAGAAGCCCAGGAGGCTGTCCGGGCAGTGGGGCCCCGGGGGGGGATCGCCCCCCACTGCCTCCATCTCAGCCGCCCGTGGCCT
This sequence comes from Hydropotes inermis, assembly GCA_020226075.1. NCBI lineage: Eukaryota > Metazoa > Chordata > Mammalia > Artiodactyla > Cervidae > Hydropotes > Hydropotes inermis. Next base: position 2,018,090 of record CM035272.1, on the reverse strand, counting down.
GCGCTTCCTCCGCGGGTGCCGGGCGGGGCCGCCTTCTCCCCAGGCAGGTGGGCTCACACTGTGTCCAGGCTGCCTGCGGGGTGGGGGCTCACAGCCCAGAGACCCCCAGCTCCAGCTCCCTGTCCCCGCTCGGTGGGATTGGGACGGGAACTCGGGAGGGATCCAGAGGGGCCAGGATCGGGGCTTGGCTGGGGGGTGGGCAGAGGCGCAGAGCGCCCCCCCAGGGGCTGGGGCAGGTGAGGCAGGGGGTTCCCACTGCCCGTGGCCCCCAGGGCAGGGGCTCCCTAGCAGGTGCAGCGAGTGTGCCCGAAAGCGAGTGCGTCTCTCTTTCTAGTGAGCCCCCGTAAACCACCTTTCCTGTGCGGTAGCCCTCCCAGCAGTCCTGGACGCAGGCCTCTCCAGCGCCCTCCCTGGGGTAGCTGACGGGCACCCTCCCCAGTGCCGGCTGAGTCCAGGCTCCTCTGGGCGCTGCCAGCTGGGCTGCAAGTTCCCAGGGCTGGGGAAGGGTGCGGGGGAGACGCGGCATCTCCCCCTTCGCAGGCTGAAGGAGCGTGTCTTCACGGGGGTGGGCAGCGTGTCTGGAGTCTGGCCTGGCGATCTTTCCACCCCTCAGGTTTGTCAACACACATTCCTTTCTTTAAGAGTAATTTTTGTTGAGGTGAAATTCACCTACCATACAGTGAACCGCTGCCAAGTGGGCCGTCCGGGGGCGTTCGGCCCATTCGCAGCGCTGTGCTCCCAGCCCTCTATCTGGCTCCAGAACCTGTCATCACCCTGAGGGAAACCGCCCCTCCCAGCTCCTGGCAACCCCCAGTCTCGTTTCTGTCTCCAGGGATGTCCTCATGCCGCACACTTCCCGGCCACACGTGACTGTTCATGTCTGCCTTCTCTCTCCTGGGAGCATGTCTTTGAGGTTCATCCACGTAGTTTTCCCCGAACCTCCTTCTTGTTGCTGATGTGTTTGAAGCCCCAGTTCTGGCCGGCATTCCACATGCTTTACTTGATATTACCCTGACACTGACCCTGAGAGGTAGGTGTTAACCGTGTGATTCCCACTTGAAAGACAAGGAAACTGAGGCTCCCTGAGGTCGGGCAACACTGCCCGGGGGACAACAGGGACTCCAGGCTCTCCTGTCCTTCAGACCCCGCTTCTGGCTCCTGCTCATTCCCGGAGCCCTGGTCCCACCTCCGCCGCCTCCCAGAAGCCTTCAGCAGGGCCGCCTGGGTGCAGAGCCTGGTTAGAGTTTAACCTGCCAAAGGCAAGCTCCTTGCAGGCAGTGAACTCGTATCCCTGGCCTTTGTGGGCCCCGCTAGACCTCCGCACGGTGGGCGCTTTATCAGTTAGCAGGTAGTGCCTCTTAATGGGCTCCCGGGGTTGGGGCTGAGCCCGGGACACGGCTGTGGCCTGGATAGACTTCTGGGGCTCTGCGGCCACCCAGGGGTCCCTGTGCCTGCCGGGGTGTTCCTTCTGTGAACTGCGGGTCAGCTGCTTTCTCAAACCTCTTTTTGACTTAAAGGAAAATCATGTGTTTGGAACATAGGATGCTGCCAGGAGGGCCCAAATCTCTCACCTCCCTTCTAGAAAAATAGATCGTTATTTCCCTTCCCTTTTCTTTCCACCCATAGTGGAGCAGATGTTAACTTTCCAATAAACAGGGGGAAAAATAGATGAGAGACATTTAGCAAACTATCTGCGTGCAGGCCAGAGTTATCACTCTGATTTCAACTGGGACTATAAAATTTTATGAGCTATTAAATTGTCCTAAAGCTCCTTTAACATACAAACTTGAGTGTCTGAGATTACCCATTAAGAAAAAGTGGGTTACATCAGGAGAACTTTTACTACTAACACTCAATTGTGTTCAATCAATAAAACTTTTAACTAGCCATGTTGCTCTGGGCGGATTACACGGGTCCGGCTGAGGACGGGCCAGCCGGTGGTCCTAGACCCATCCTTGAGCAGGGCCTTGGCTGAAGAGCGGGACTCTGAGCCAAGCCTGTCACCTCTGACCATTCCAGAAGGTTTTGCTTCTTGCTTGGGCGTCTGTGATCAAGCGGTAGCTTGAGCTGGGAGGTGGGCTTGGAGGCCAGCATGTCCTGGGGGTTCCCACCAAGAGCTCGGCAGGGAGCCCAAGCACCAGGCCCCACTGTGGGTGGGAGCTACGCCTCTCAATGGTGGGGAACTGGGGGCTCCTGGCTGTGGAGGCGCCTGCTCTGGGGTTGACCCCTCAGCCAGAGGAATGTCTGAAAGGAGCCATTGCTACCCAGACGGGGTCCCCGAGTCCAGGCAGGACCCTGACCTCAGAAGAGGGGACGGGGCCCAGGAGGCACTTTTGCTGCGGGTCTCCCCAGCCCTTGGTCCTCTGGCAGGGCTGTCTGCTCCGGCTGGGGCTGGGCCATCCCGGGCTGGGCTGCTCAGAGATGCGAGGCCCAAGGGGCTGCCCTACTGGGCTGATGGGCAGCACGACGCTGGGAAGGAGGAGGAGGGTGGCGGAAGGGCTTGAACCGGCGTCTCTGTGGTCCTGGCTGGACCCTTGCTCACTTCGTCACCCTAGGATGGGGCGGGAGCCTCTGCTCCCTGGCGGGTCCAGGGAGCGAGATGGCCTCCCACCTATTGTAAAGTGCTCAGTAAACCGTGGTTGGACCAAAAAAGAAATCAGATTCCGAAGAACAAAAGGAGGGATTTGGTAAACGCCTGTAGAAGGAATGGGGCTGCTTTGCCCTCTGCCTGGGGAGGTGGGGCAGGGTGGGTGGATGGGGGCCGGGCTGCCCCGTGTGACGGGCAGGTGAGGCCGGGGCGCACGGCCTCCCGGAGTCTGGTGAGCCCAGAGGGCATGTGCTGGGGCAAATTTAAGGCCCCTTCTGCTGGCAGCGCGATCAGCTGCCCACCCCTGCCCCAGGGTCCACAGGATGGAAGAGGGCAGGGCTGCAGAGGCCGGGAGTGGGTTGAGGAGCCCCGCTGGGCCAGGGCTGGGGAGCTGCAGCCAGGGCCCGTGGCCGTCAGGCGTGGGCCTGGGTCTTCTGTGCTTCCTGGGGGCAGGTGGGGGCATCTTGGACTGTCCTGGGATGAGAATGGTCAGCCCTAAGCCGCTGCTGCCCCAGAGGCCTGATTCCTGCCCCCCGCCTCCCAGCCACAGACTGCAGGACGCAGGGCCCAGGGACACTGGCCTTTCCCCGTGCCGGCAGCCACTGTCCCCGCACCCTAGGTGCTCAGGGCAGCCGGGGCAGCAGTCTGCAGGGCGGACCCTGGAATCCTAGCCCATTGCAACAGTTCAGTTGGGCAATTCCCGGGGGAGAGCTCTGCCCAGAGCCGGCTTCCCATCCCCGCATCTGGGTCAGAGCAGATGCATCTTCCTATCAGTGTTTACGAGCCGCCTATAATCTCCCCTGCACGCCTCCGGAGCCCGCCTGTGTCTCTGGCTGGCTTCGCTGCAATGCTCTGGCCCCGAGGTCAGGGAGACACACCTCCCAGGCCCGGAGCCCAGCCACCGTGCTGCCTGCTGGCTGGGAAAGCGCCCCGTCAGCGGCTTCCTGGGGCGGCCCCGGCAGTCAGGTTTGGGAGGGTGGTCAGCGCGCAGACCTGGCAGGAAAGCAGGCTGTGGTCGAGGAGTGCGCTCTGCCAGACGCCAGTTAGCCTGGAATTCGGGGCCTGCGGCCTCCCCCGCCCGCCTGGTGGTGGGGCCTGAGGTCCACTCCCCCCACCAGACCCTTCCTGTGGGACCCCTCTCTGATTCCTGGAGTCCCACGACCCAGGGGCACATCCGGGATCAGAGGGCCCTAAGCCTCGGGATGGGGATGGGGGGGTCTGGAGTGCAGGCCAGACCCTTGCCAGCCTGATCCAGTCTTGCTGCCGGCTCCAGGACGGGCCCAGCAAGGTGCTGGCCACTGTGGGCCTTGGAAACGAGGGGAGCAGAAGAGTGCCCCCCAACTTGAAATCTAAACTTCCGGGCCTTTGGCTCGAGGGTGACTTCTAGGAGCTCCACATAAACAGTAATGTGTTTCCAGACCAAATTCACCCTGAAGCCACTTTTAGCTCATTCCACTCTAGTGTGAATGAGCTTTGCAGACCAGCTTGAATGCAGAGCTGGGAGGGGCTGGGCACTGAACTCGGGCCTCTGTGAAGAGGGGAGTGGGCCAGACCGGGAGGTGCCTCCTGGCAAAACTGGACACCCCAAGGGCCCCCAGGAGGAAAGCCCAGGAGGAGGAGGAGGTGTGACCTCAGTGTGGGGAGCTGAGCTGGGAAGGAGAGGCTGGCACGGAGAGCGACGAGAACATTCGTGCGGGGGTAATGGGGAGCCAAGGAGGGTTGTGTAGCGAGGGACTGGACCACTGGCAGCGTATTTTGGGGAGGTGAGGCTGGAAAGCAGAGGGAGGGCTGCAGGTGGGACCCTGAGCTCTTACATGTCCGCGGAACCCGCTGAGAGATGCCCAGCAGGGAGGGTGAGGGTGGGGACTTGGGCTCTCCCAGCCCTTTAGCAGAGTCGCTGTTTGACTTGGTGGCTTTGTCTTATGGAGTGGCCCCCAAACCCTCAAGGACCGCCTGCCCCAGAAGATGAAGCTCTGTGTTCCCTTGGGAGTGGGGGAAACGCCCAGCTGCCCCAAGGCTTCCGGAAGCTTTTCCAGGAACACGGGCTCTGTGAGGTGTTAATGGGGTCCCCAGGAAAGGGCTGCGGGATATGGAGGTCTCGGGCATCCAGTTCAGCTCAGTTCAGTTCAGTCGCTCATTCGTGTTCAGCCCTTTGCGACACCATGGACCGCAGCACGCCAGGCCTCTCTGTCCATCACCAACTCCCGGAGTTTACCCAAACTCATGTCCATCAAGTTGCTGATGCCCTCTGGGTTCAGGTCAAACCCTACATCCACTGCGAGTTGTCCAGCCTCAGTTGGCATGTCCCCAGACCCCCGAGCCCTGTGCTGGGCAGGCCATGGTCCTCCAATGGCACACAGCAGGGCCCTGACAAGCCCCGCTGGTCAACGCTGCCATGTCCTCTGGACCCCAAGGGTGGAGGGGCAGATACGCCAGGCGGCGGCGGGGAGGGAAGGCCTGGAGCTGCTGGCTGGGGGGTGCTGCCACCCCTCCCCTGGGCAGAGTGACTCACCGCTCCAGCTGGGCGATCACGGCCCCGACTGCCCGGCCTGTGACCCAGCCTTCAGTCCTCGGGAGCAGGGGCAGACCTGGGCTCGTGTCCCTCTGTCCATCCACTGACTGTGTGGCCTTGGAAGTGTTAGGTGACCTTCCACAGCCTCCTTGGGGGATGTGAGGCTCCCCCCTGCCCAGCGTCTGTGGCCTTCAGGACAGTGATGGTAGATCCCGTATGGACACTCTCGGAGACCCAGCCTGGCCCTGGGAAGAGCGGTCAGCGCGGGAGGAATGCTGCCACAGTCCGGGGCGTGGTCCTGAGAGGCCAGCACGGCTCCTCGCCCTGGCTTTGCCCCGGCCCCTCCGGCTGGGACGACATCCTGTGGCTTCATCCCCTTCCTGACACACGGGGCGTCAGCAGGCCGCTGAGGCCAGCACCAGCGCGGGACCTACAGAGGGGTCCTGGACACGTGGCCTGCCGCCCATGTGCCCGGGTGCCGAGCACTGGGAGCCACTCAGGGTGTGCCCCCCGCCCCCACGCCCTCTGCCGCCCCAGCTCTCCCGGGCTGGGCGGGGGGAACAGAACGCCGGTGTCCCCCTCTCTCTCCCAGGCACTTGAGAAAGTGGCTTCGTTGGGCCTGCGGTTGCGGCGTGGCTCGGCTTGCAGGTGCCCGGAGGCCCGCCCCGCCAGGGAGTCCCCCGCGCCAGCCGAGGGGTGGAGGGCCTGGCGGCGCTGGCATTGGCTGGCAGCCCCCGCGGCCCCTCCCTGCAGCCTGGCTCCCAGATGGGCCTCCTGGCCGGGACTCCACCCGCGGCAGCCAGGCCGGGGGATGCTCCCCGGCCCCTGGGGCCACCCCGCGGATTCGGGCAGGAATTCAGGGCCTTGGCTGCTCCCGTGCTGCCTGGCTCCCGCAACGAGGACGGAGAGGCTGCTGGCGAGGAGCCCTGCGCCTCGGGAGGCTGTTGCAACCCTCTGAGACACACTAGTGGGCGGTGGGGGGACCCCTCACCGGGCACCGAGCCTGGGAGCACCAGTCTCTCGGGCAAGGAGGGACTGAGCCGCGGGGCCAGGCGCACAACCACACGACTTAAGGGACCCACGCTGTGGGCGTCTGTTCTCTCCCGCCTCACGGGCTGTGCTCAGTCACCCACCAGGCATTCATTGAGCACCTACTGTGTGTGGCCTGCAGTCCCAGCCCATTCTCCGGTCTAACTGCCTTTCCCCTGGCTCCCCCTACCCACCCCCTGGTCCTCCGGCCTCCAGAAGCCTCCACTGTCCTCCCCAAGGCCACCGTGTCGCCCCAACCCTGCAGTGCATGCATTGCCCTGGTTGGTGCTTGTCCCGGGCCAGCCAGCAGACTGGGTTGCCGTCTGTCCAGGGCCCAGTCCTGAGTCGGGTCAACAGCCAGCCCTCGCGGCTCCTGAGCGGGGAGGGTGGTGGACTTGGCGGTGATGGGGGGAGTTGATTTCTCCCCGGGGTGAGGCTGATGGTCCTAGGCAGTCCAAGGCCAGGGCCCCACCTGGCCACCTTCCTCCCGTTCACGGTGCAGAGGTGGGACAGGGCAGGGGTGGGCAGGGGTGGGGGGCAGGTGTCTCTGCTGTGGGCGCCTCGCCCCCACATGGGCTCTCATCTCCGTCTTGGGACAGAGGTGGTGTCCTGCCCATTTTACTGATGAGAAGACTGAGCCCCAGGTGGACCGAGTGGGGAGGGGCTGAGCTGGGCGGGGTCCTGCTCTTTGCCAGGAAAGTCAGCCTTTGGCATCTGAGGCCACACGTGCCAGGCACCTGGGGGCACCCCTTGGGAGCTTCTAGGCCCTCAGCACCATCATTACTGCGTAAGACGCTCCCGGAGGAGCCGAGAGACCAGCGGCGGAGCAGGTCTGACCCTGGAGCGCGACTTCCTGCCAGGCTCGCCTCCCGCCCGAGTCTCACCTTCAGACGCCAGGTCTCCCTGAGTTAGCTCCCTGGGGAGCCAGGCTCCCTGCTTCTTTCCGAGGGTGGCGCTAACCTGGGTCTCCTCCATCTGGGTTCCTCAGGAAGGGGTGGGGGGAGCCGGGGAGCTCACACGCATGGACACGGGGGCACGCCCACGGGCACAGAACACCCACAGGCGTTGACACGCTCTGCGTTCCCTCCCAGAGCTGCGTGTGGACTCGCACCCTCCCGGTGAGGCCTCCAGGCGGCCCCACATCTGCACACGCCGGCCGTGGCCCCCGGCAGGGGACCAGCCTCGAGGAGCCCGGAGCGGGTGGGGGGCCGCCTGGAGGCCCTCCGCCCCCACCCCCAGCCCGGCAGCTGGCCCTTCTTTTGCAACTGTTGCATTCAGCTCACAGTCCTCTATGCCGCAGCGGCTTTCAGAACACTTTAGACTTGTTTACTGAGCTGTGCAAGAACATTTTGTCTCCTTTCCAGCTCAGCCTTCCAGAAGGACCAGGAACGTGCCCGTCTCTGGCGGGGCCAGCTGTGCGTTGTGCCAGGAGCAGCCCCCTCTTCTTAAAGGGCCAGCTGGGCTCCCCGTCTGTGCCGGACGGCGCCCACTTGGACCCGGGGCTGCCGGCTCCAGATGCCGAGCGCTGGTGAAACAGGGCGTTAAAACCCTAAGACTGGGAACCAGCGCGGCCGGGGATCAGGCTGCTGACGGAACAGGCCCCAGTTCCTCACCAAGGACCTTGTGACGGAATTTGGGAAGGACCCCCGGCTGGCAGCGGGCGTTCCTGAAGAATCTGCCTGCAATGCGGGAAACCCAGGTTCAGTCCCTGGGCTGGGAAGATCCCCTGCAGGAGGGCATTACCCCACCCCAGTGTTCTTGCCTGGAGAATCCCGTGGACAGAGGGGCCTGTCGGGCCACAGTCCATGGGGTCGCACAGAGTCGGACACGACTGAGTGACTGACACTTTCATATTTTTTTCCTGTCTAGGAACGGTCACTTGGCCGCTCCTGGAAACAAACTTGGGACAGTGGGGACAGCAAGACTCTCTTTTCTGTTCCTGTCTAGAGACTGAGGCCAGCTGTACCCCCCACTGTGACCCAGGGCCAGGCACTGTCCCCTGGACCCGCCCTCCAGATGGCTGCAGAGGAGGCTCTGGAACCCATGGAGCTGGGGGTCCTGGGTGCTGGGGGTCCCAGTTGGAAAGAAAAGCAGAGCCGTCCTGTCCTGTAGAGGGTGGGTGGGCCCCTGGGGACCAGCTCTTCACTGCCCACCCCCCCCACTTGGCTGTTGGTAATTTAAAGACTGCCCCTTATCTTCGTTTTCTCGCCAGACCTCAGACACCCAGCACCCAGACCTGCTTCCCCAGGACCCGCGCCCGCCTGAGCTCGCACGGGGCCTTTCGGACATCGGCCTCGCTGGTGGACATAGCTCCGCTGTGTGCACATTTAAACAAACGAAGCCTGGGTCCACCTCCCTCTCCTAAAGTCTGAGGAGGTCTGCCAGGGGCACACGTGTGTCAGGGAACACAGGCAGGACAGGGGACGGCAATGCTGACCCCGGAGCGTGGGGTCTGGGGGGGAGCAAGCAGAGTGACCGTGTGGATGGCCTGGACTGCAGCGCTGAGCTTCCTGGCAGCCAGGGCAAAAGGGAACTAGGATGGAAGAGAGCCTTCCTGAGCAAGAGGGAAGACGTTTAACTGTGAAGCTCTTAAGGGGGATGCATCAGAGACTGCAATTTAACTGTGAAGCTCTTAAGGGGATGCATCAGAGACTGCAATTTAACTGTGAAGCTCTTAAGGGGATGCATCAGAGA
>CM035272.1:1984903-2000558 GCA_020226075.1 Hydropotes inermis | reverse complement strand
CCCCAGTGGGGTGACCCTGCAGAAGGCAAGCAGGTGTGATGGCGTGGAGGCAGCGTCACCCCAGGAGGGGCTGTCAGGGGGCCTCGGGCAGCCCTCGTGTGACTGCTGGGCCAGGTAAGAATCTCCTGGGGCACTAGGGAGCTATCGAAGGTGAAGGCGGGTGAGGTTGGCTGGTGTCCCCTGAACTATGCCCTCAAAGAGACCCCCCTGCAGCTCATGAAATAAGAGAGTTCAAGGAGACCCCGGGGGGAGCCCCACCCCTCTCCCGGCCTGGACGAGTGGAGTGGGGGCTTCTGTCCAAAGCACCTGAGGGAGGCCACTCCCATGCTACTTAGGGCAAGTCCATCCCTGTTCTCTGAGTGGAAAAGAACCTGTTTGTGATGCAGGAGATGCGGGCTTGATCGCTGGGTTGGGAATATCCCTGGAGAAGCAAATAGCAACCTACTCCAGCATTCCTACCTGGAAAATCCCATGGACGGAGGAGCCTGGAGGGCTACAGTCCCTGGGTCCACAAATGAGTTGGATACAGATGCTAAACAATCATAACACCCCCCCACCCTGCCTGGACCTGCCCCATGCCAGGATGCACAGCTCACCAGGACTGGCAAAGCCCCTCCCTCTTTCCACTGGACGTGTTCTGGCTTCTGCTCGGTTGTGGCAATGAGGGGCTTCCCCACACGCTGGGCGGGGCCGGCGTCCCCCTGGGCAGGTGGGACCTGGTGCAGGCTTCGAGGCTGCGCTGATGGACTTTTGTGGACCCCAGGCCACGGAAAACAGAGCCAGCCGGAGTCGGGCAGGCGCCGGGGGCTCCAGAGTCCCAGGGCCCTGGGGCTGCGGGGCGGGGCGGGGGCGGTCCTGGGCACGGACACCGCCCCTCACTGGCTCATGTGGACCTCTGCGAGCCGGCGCGACTGTGAGGTCCACGTGGGGCTTAGAACGGGGCGTCTGTGGGCGAGCCGGATGCCCCTCAGCTGGGGCTGCGCTTCCCCTGGTTGGGCAGAGGCTGGGAGGGGGGGCCTTGGGAGCTCCCCAAGTCGTGGGCAAGCCGAGCCAACGAGACAGGCTCGAGGGAGCAGCTGAGCCTAATTAGACTGCAAGCTGAGAGGGACTCCAATCAAGGATCAAGGGGAAACTTCACTCCTAATGAGGCCGACAGTGGGGGTTTCATCTCCCTGCCCCATTCGGCTCAGAGACGGTTAATTAGGCACCTACTGTGTGCCAGGCTTGAACGGGCTTGGCATTGCCGTAGTGCACAGTTCCTTAGGGCAGCCCCAAGACAGGGGTCCTGGGGGGGTCAAAGAGTGCAGAACAGAGGGGAAAGCACCCTGCAAGGGGGCGGGACTCTGCCTGGGACCAAGGTCACGAGTCCCGGCGGCAGCAGGCGCCCCTGGTAGGACGGCTGAAACGGGCACCCCACCCCTGTGGTCTTCCTCCCCAAACCCATCACCCACCCCAGTCTCACCACGAGACACCCCAGTTAAGGGATGTTCTACAAAAACCTGATCAGCCTCCCTCAAAACTGCTAAATTCACGAGAACAAGGCAAGTCCGAGAAGCTGTCCCTGCCCAGAGGAGCCCAGGGAGACGTGGTGACCCTGTGGGGTCCCTGATGGGGTCCAGGGGCAGAGACGGATGTCAGGTGGAAAATAGGAAAGCAGAATAAAGAATGACTATAGTTAACAACGGATCAGTATTAGTTGATTAATTGTAGCCAACGCCCCACACAGATGTAAGAGGCTAATAATTTGGAAAACTGAGGGCGGGAAGATGGGAACTCTACAAACATCTCAGTTTTGCTGCAAATCTTAAACTATTCTGAAAAAAAGGCAGATCCAGAACCGAGAACAAAGGGGTGGAGGGTGAGACGCTGAGGCCCGGGGGGGTTCTGTGCGGAAGGCCCAGTCTCACTTTACCTGACCCCCGAGTGCCACCTGCATTTGCCTGTGGAACGCCTTCCCCATGCGGGGCCTCCGTGCCAGCAGACAGCCGCTTCTCTGAGCCGTGATCTGCGAAGAGCCCCGGACCGTGCGCTGGAGCCTCATGACCGGCAGGGCCCCCTCCCCAGGCCCAAACCTTCCCGGGTGGGCAGAAGGATGAGCCGCCCCCTCAGGGGTCAGCCCTGGCCTCCCCTCCCTCCTCTGTACTCCTGGGCACGACAGACGAGGGTGGGGTCAGGATGGGGGGTTTTGGACACGTACTGGAATCTCAGAAGAGACCTTGGCAAGTGCCCGGCTCTCTGTTTAGCATTTTAGCTGCATCCACACATTGAATGAAATTAAAAGACGCTTGCTCCTTGGAATAAAAGCCATGACAAATCTAGACAGCATATTAAAAGGCAGAGACATCACTTTGCCCACAAAATTCCGTCTAGTCAACACTGTGGTTTTTCTAGTAGTTGTGTGTGGATGTGAGAGGTGGGTCATTAAGAAGGCTGAGGGTCAAAGAATTGATGCTTTTGAATTGTGGTGTTAGAGAAGACTCTTAAGAGTCCCTTGGACTGCAAGGAGATCAAACCAGTCAATCTTAAAGGAAATCAACCCTGAATATTCATTGGAAGGACTGATCCTGAAACTGAAACTCCTATACTTTGGCCGCCTGACGGGAAGAGCCGATTCACTGGAAAAGACCTTAGTTCTGGGAAAGATTGAATGTGGGAGGAGAAGGGGACGACAGAGGATGAGATGATTGGATGGATCATGAGTTTGAGCAAACTCTGGGAGATAGTGAAGGACAGGGAAGCCTGGCGTGCTGCAGTCCATGGGGTTGCAAAGAGTTAGATGTGACTTTACGAGTGAACAACAACATTAACACTTTGAATTCTCATGCCCTAGCCAGGCTGGTGTGACTGTCTTCACCTTACAGGTGTGCAAAGGTACAGAAGTGGTGACAGGGCTGGGAGACCCAGGCAGGTCCCTCTGACTCGGAAGCCCAGGTTCTTACTCAGCTCTCCCCGCCCTGCTTGGCACCAACAGGCGGCTGCAGAAACAGCATCTTTCCAGGTGCAGTGAAAACCTCGGTGGCCACATGCTTGTGTGTTAACTGGACCCTCTCCAGAGCTTGGGGCTTGGTGGGGCAATGACACTCTGTAATTCACACACTATGACTTGCTCAAACTTATTTGTTTATATTTTCACAGTGAGCATGTATTTCCTTTATCATGTGAAGAAGTCGTTCCACTGAGGGAAGGATGTTTGAGTCAGCCCAGGGCAGTGGGGAGAGAGGGAGAGAAGGAGGCCTCTTTCCATCTCCCTCCCTGCAGGAGGGTTTCAGAAGTCCCCCCCTGGAATTTCTCTCCTTTGGGGGAAGCTTGAAACCCAACAAGGGCATCTTTGTCCCTCCAGGCTGGCCGCCAGCGCAGCCTCTCTGGGGCACGGGGCAGTGGGTGTGATTCCCACACACCCATCCAAGAGGGATAAAGAAGGATAAAGCCACCTCGCCATCAGGCGTCAGCTCCTCTCTGCATGCTGCTCTTGACTGTCCAAGTGTTTAAAATTGGTTCTCCTGGCCTTCGGATGCCCCAGTGGCACGTGGAGGTCTGCACTGGTGACCTTCCTTGGGGGCTGAGGAAGCCAGGGCAAGGCAAGAGAGCCCCCAGGCTGGGGGCAGGGGGCCGGGGTTCTGATCTCATCCTGCTGAAAACTTGCGGGGTGACGCTGCGTAAACATATCCATGTTGACGGGGGACTCAGCAGTGGACTTAGCTGTGACCTAGTTATGGGCAGAGCCCAAGTCAGGATGGCTCAGCAGAGAGTTTAGTATGGGGAACAAGTCCCAAGGGTGCTGGAAGGGCAGAGAGCCCAGACCAGAGGGGGAGGCAACGCAGAGGGTAGCACTGGCAGGGGCTGAGGCTGTTCCTGGGGTTCCCCAGGGCCCCCGGTGGAAGCAGGGACTTCCCGGCAGCAGCTGAGCGGCAGGAGTGGGTGCTGTGATGCAGGTCCAGGCCTGCACCTCAGAAGGAGTTCCCGTTCTGCACGCTGCTGGCAGCGGTGCCTGCTAATGGTTTGCAGCTAAGTATGTCTCCAGAATCGCCTCGCCCGAAGCAGGCGGCCTCGCCCCAGTTTAGGTCTGCATCCAAGCCTGGTGGGCATGGGAGCATGGAGTCCCAGCCTCTTGCTTTGACCGTGGACATCTCTAAAGGGGCTATTCCCGCCCCAGAGCCTCCCACGAGGTCAACCGAGGCCTCCGTTGCAGCCTGCTCTCTGCCCCGTCCTGCTTCCCTCAGTCTCTCACAGGTCTTCTCCCCTGCGTGCAAATCTCCACCTTGGAGTCTGTCTCCTGGAGGACCCGACTGAAGGCTGTTTGTGCTGAGAGTGGCGCTAGGGAGAAAATTTTAAAATGGGATTTTGGAGCCGGGCAGTAGGCGATGGGTGAAGACTCCAGCAGGTGGCCGTGGTGTGACTGTTAAAATGTTATCCGGTGGGGAGCTGGGCTGGCATCCTGCACTGGTGCATGCCATAACTCAACTGTTTGCCGTCTGGGGAGAGAGAGTCAGTATAAGGACTGCGGAATCCGGTGCTATTACTGGCTGTGGTCAGTGGATGGGAGAAAGAGTGACAACCTGATTGCTCATCAATTTAAGATGAAGTCCGGGATGATGGCAGCAAAAGTTGTGGCTGAGGAACTCTGAATTCTGTAGAACAATTAAAAGGAGCAAAAACTGTTAAAATCTACTTTTTCATCCCCCCAGAACTCTAGAAATTAACCAAAGGCTTACAGCAATTGAGGGATTTACTTAAGAAAAATTGCTGATTCTCAGTCAAATCAATTAATTTGATAGTCTCCCCCACTCCCCTTCAGCTCAGTGGTAGCTCTCTTTGCAATACTGGTAAATGCGGAACAGACCTCATTCCCAAAGAATCGTGATTAGCTGTTTGTTCTGACTTGTCCTGTGTTCTCTGGAAGGCCAGCCCAAAGGTTTGTTTGTGTTTCATCTCACTCAGAGTTGGCCTCGAGCTCAAACAGTACACGGGGTGTGTGCTGAAAGCGTCAGCTGACGGCTACTGGAGGTGATAACATTTGGGGAAGCAATAGACTCATCACAAAGTTTGGGAGGAAAGGCTAGAAATGAGATGTCCTTGCTGTCCAGACACTAAGTTGTGTCTGACTCTCTGTGACCGCACGGTCCGCAGCACGCCTGGCTTCCCTGTCCTTCGCCATCTCCCGGAGTTTGCGCAAACGCGTGCCCATGGAGGCATCCACCCCTCTCACCGTCTGTTGCCCCTTGTCCTCCGGCCCCCAGTCTTTCCCAGGATCGGGGTTTTTCCCCGTGAGATGTCCTTAGGGCTTTGGGAAGCTTGGAAGCATTCCCACGAGCCTGGGGGGCTGAGCGCACATCCTCCCGAGAGAAGAGCGGGCCCTGAGCCTTCACCCGCTGACACCGCACGGGCAGCAGCAGAAAGTGAAGGCTGAGGCTGAGCTGGAAGCCGCCGGCTCAGCACTGAAGGCTCGCCCCTGAGCACACAGAGCCCCTCGGCAAAGACTGGAATTCCGATCCTTCAGGGAAATCCCTGTCCAATCAGTACCTGACCATAAGCCAACAAAACAGAGCTTGTAGGGTCTAAACATGGCAAATAATATAGACTCTACGGAAAAGCTACTTAGAAAAATCCCAACTACAAGAAGGGACAGCAACAACAAGTCTTGGGGAAGGGAGAGAATCTGTTTTCCAGAGTTGCCACGTTATAACAGTCAGAATGTCCGGTTTTCACCTAAAAACTACAGGGCCTGCAAAGAAAAAAGGAAGTATGGCTCATGCACAGGAGAAAACAACGTCATTACACTCTATGGCTGAGTAAGCCTAGATATTGGACTTTTTAGACAAAGACTTTATATCCGCAATTTAAATATGTTGGATCAGCTAAGGGAAACTGTGTCTAAACAAGAGAGGACAGGGGCCTCCCTGGCGGCCGCGTGGTAAAGAATCTGCCTTGCCCAGAGGGGATCGGGTTCAGTCCCTGGTTGGGAACCGGTCCCGCCTGCGCTGGAGCATTAAGCCCGCCGTGTGACTGAGTGTGTGTTCCCGAGCCCGTGTCCCACGCCCGGGAGCCCGTGTCCCACACCCGGGAGTCGACAGTTGTCCTGTCGCTCCGTTGTGTCTGACTCTTTGCAATCCCATGGTCTGCAACATGTCAGACTTCCCTGTCCTCCACCAGCTCCCAGCGTTTGCTCCGACTCATGTCCATCGAGTCGGTGATGCCATCCAACCGTCTCGTCCTCTGTCGCCCCCTCTCCTCCTGCCCTCAGTCTTTCCCAGCATCGGGGTCTTTTCCATTAGGCGGCCAAAGTATTGGAGCTTCAGCTTCAGCATCCGTCCTTCCAATGAATATTCAGGACTGATTTCCTCCAGGATTGACTGGTTGGATCTCCTTGCAGTCCAAGGGACTCTCAAGAGTCTTCTCCAACACCACAGTTCAAAGGCCTGCACTTCGAAGTGCCTTTAGCACTTAGCTTTCTTTATAGTCCAACTCTCATATCCATACATGGCTACTGGAAAAACCACAGCTTTGATTATACAGACCTTTATATAGATAAAGAAGAGCAATTTTAGTATACGATCAAAAATAAATTGCTATTAATCCAAACCGGTTTGTTATAAATTATGATACTGATTATAATTCATAGGGCAACCACAAGAAAATAATTCAAAAATAAAGTGAAAGAAATTACAACGACATTGAAATAATACTCTAGGAAACACTTAACATAAAAATAAGCTGTGATGGAGGAACTGAGGAACAAAAAAAGATGTGGAGAAAACAAATCGCCAAATGACAGAAGTCAGTTCTTTGTTATGAGTAATTAGATTAAATGTAAACAGACTTAAACTCTTTAATGAAAAGACGGAGATTAGCAAACTGGATAAAATAACATGACCAATGATGCGCTGTCTCTGATAGACTCATTTTATTTATTTATTTATGGCGGTGAAACAGAGAAGAACAACTTTACCTTTTAACGGGCAAAAGGGGGCCACAGCAGGTTGATGCCCTCAGAACTGTGTGTCCCAACCTGGAGAGAGTAATGAGCTTTATAGCGATTGTTCTAAGAGGGTGTTTCAGCTCCTGGACATTCTTCTGATGAGCTGGTGATGAGCTGAGTAGGAGCTGAGTGTGAAGGGGAAAGTTGCTCAGTTGTCCGACTCTTTGCAACCCCACAGACCACACAGTCCATGGAATTCTCTAGGCCAGGACACTGGAGTGGGCAGCCTTTCCCTTCTCCAGGGGATCTTCCCAACCCAGGGATCGAGCCCAGGGCTCCCACACTGCAGGCAGATTCTTTCCCGGCTGAGCCGCCAGGGAAGCCCAAGAATACTGGAGTGGGTGGCCTATCCCTTCTCCAGCGGATCTTCCTGACCCAGGAATCGAACCGGGGTCTCCTGCATTGCAGGCGGATTCTTTACCAACTGGGCTATCAGGGGGTTACCATCATCAATCTGCAGATTCCAAGCAGCCTGGGGCCTACATGCTCGCGGGCAGCAAACAGTTACCTTCCCTCGCCGGCTGGGAGTTTTGGTGAGTAGACTCACTTTGGAACCAGACACTAATAGGCTGAAACTAAAAGGATGCAGACACATAGCTCATGAAAGCTGTATTCAAAAGAGGGTTGGAGCGGCCACACCAGCATCAGACAAAAGGGTCGTTATTAAAGACGAAGAAGGAGAAAAAATGGTGAAAGGGTCAGTCCATGAAAGAGTCAACAATTGCAGACATATATGCACCTGAAAACAGAGCCCCAAAAACATGAAGCAAAAAAAAAAAATAATAATAAAGTGACCAAATTGAGAGTAGAGAGTTCAACTATAGTGGTTGGAAACGTCGATACTCCACTTTCAATAATGGACTTACCAGTTAGACAGAAAATCAGCAAGGAAATTAAAAACTTCAAGAAAACCATCTAGCAAAGTAGCCCCACAGATATCTGTAGAACAATCCATCCAATAGCAGCAGGATTCACATTCTTCTCAAGGGCACATGGAACATTCTCCAGGACAGACCATATATTACAGCGTACGTATGTCTCAGTCCATTTAAGAAGATTGAAATCATACCAAATATGTGCTCTGACCATAATGGAGTGAAATTAGAAATTAATATACAACGGAAGGAAATTTGGAAAAGTCACAGATTTGTGGGCATTAAATAAAACACTCTTAAAAAGCCAATGGATCAAAGAAGAACAAGGGAAATAAGAAAACGCTTTGAGGAGAATGGAGACAAAAACACAACAAAGCAAAACCATAAGGGATATAATTAAAGCAATGCCAGTGGGGAAGTGTAGAGCTGTAACCGTCTGCCTTAAAAAGGATCGCAAATCGATAACTTCACCTTCCACCTTAAGAAACCAGAAAGAGAAGAACAAACTTTATGACCTAGGCGGTCTGGCAGATGCTGGCCCGGGCAAGAGATGTGCCAGCCAGGCACAGCTGGTCCTGGCCTGGGGAAGTTACCTGTGACGATGAAGGCCATCTTCCAGGGCGATCCTGGGCCCCAGCCAGGCAGGGTCCTGGGTCTGGGGTCACCATCACTCTCTGGGACCTACTTGGGAAATTTGTCTTCTCCATCGCCACCATTCCAGGCTGTGGTCCACGAGTCCTGCCTCCCAGAGGGGAACACTCCCACTGGGGGACACCACGAGAATCTCATTAACCACGAGCTCCTGCCTGCCACCAGGCACTTCAGCTCATTTTTTGCCGAGAGGCCATCCCGGCAGGGGTATCCGACCTAGAGCATCAGGAGGCGACGCGGCTGCTTTGACACGCCTGTTCCTGTTCAGTCACTCATTCGTGTCTGACTCTTTGCCACCCCGTGGACTGCAGCACGCCAGGCTTCCCTGTCCTTCGCCATCGCCAGGAATTCACTCAAATTCGTGTCCACTGAGTCAGTGATGCCGTCCAACCGTCTCAACCTCTGTCTCCCCCTTCTCCTGCCCTCAGTCTTTCTCAGCTTCAGAATCTTTTCCAGTGAGGTGGCTCTTTGCATCAGGTGGCCAAAATACAGGAGTTTCAGCTTTCAGCTTCAGCATCAGTCTTTCCAATGAATATTCAGGGTTGATTTCCTTTAGGATTGACAGGAAAAATACTTTTAGCACTGGAGGCGTCTCTTGGTATTTCTCTGCCTAATTCTGACAGCAAGCAGACAAAACCAGCAGTCATAGCAGAAGGAGGACCAGCAACTAGGAGCTCAGAACAACCAGGAGCTCAGAATGCTCGGGGATGTTCTGAGAGGCTGGATCAGCAGAGGGGCTAGCCTGGGATGCAGGAACCTGGAGAATGCTCAGGAATGTTCTGAGAAGCTAGGTCAGCCCAATAAGTAAGCTGCCTGGATCAGCAGAGGGGCTAGCTTGGGATGCAGGAAGCTGGAGGATGCTCAGGGATGTTCTAAGAGGCTGGATCAGCCCAATAAGCAAGCCGCCTGGATCAGCAGAGGAGCTAACCTGGGATGCAGGAAACTGGAGGATGCAGAAGGTGAGCCTGACCATGTAGTTTTGAGACCAGCCTGGAGGACAGGGGCTAGAGGAAGAAAGTGATAGAATAGATTCCTTTAAAATGAAGAATTATATTCATCGAAAGACACAACTGGGAGATGAAAAGGCAAGCCACAGAGTTGGAGAACGTATTTGCCATGTATTCATGTGACTTAAGACCCACATCCAGGACACTCCTACAATCAGTAAGATAAAGACAACCAGTGGAAAACGGCGGAGCGGAATTCTTGAACAGGCCTTGTTTAAAATAGGATTTCCAAGTAGCCCCTAGGCAGATGAAAAGCTCTCCAAGCTCAAGATTCATGAATGAAAGGCATATAAAACCTCAGGTGGGCCCTACTGGACTCCCACCAGAAAGGCTAAAATTCGAGACCCTGACGATCGCTTGTGCAAGGACGTTGAAGCAGCTGGAACGCTGCGTGTGCTGGCGGGTGTGTGTCCGCCCACCCTGGAAAGCCTCTTGGTATTATCCCCAAAGCCGGGCACCCCGTTCCCTGCGGGTGTGCTCAACTGTGTGTCTGACTCTCTGTGACCCCGTGGACGGTAGCCTCCAGGCTCCTCCGGTCACGGAATTTTCAAGGCAAGAACGCTAGTGTGGGTTGCCATTTCCTTCTTCAGGGCACCTTCCCGACCCAGGGATCCAACCCTTGTCTCCTGCGTCTCTGGCATATTGGAAGGCAGATTCTTTACCACTGAGCACCCGGGAAGTGCACGCCCGTTCCATAGACCCCAGCGATTCCACCACCGAGTGTGTGAAGCACCCAGAGCGACACAGAGTGAGCCGCTTTGCTCTGTTTGAACAAGCTGAAAAGCTAGCAACTGCCCGAATGTCCGTTGTAGGTGGAATGGATGAGCTAACCGCGTGGGTCCATGCCTCATACAGAGCCCTGACGGTATTAATAACAGACTGCAAACTACAGGCCACAGCGTGGGCGCCTCTCAGGGTGCGGAGCCCAAGGAGCCAGACGAGAAAGAGCACATTCCATTTACATGGATTTCGAAACAAGCAAACCCAACCCGTGACTCTGGAAGTCAGGGCTGCGGTTACCAGGTGGGGGGCTGCAGGGGAGAGGTCGTGACTGGTGGGGTGTGGGCCTGATGCCTGGGGGCTTGACGGTGGTGGACCTCCATACAGATATCTCCACGGAGATATGCACTTTGGGGCTACACTGATCTGCGTGGTAAGGGGTGGTCAGGGTTATCTGGTTAGTGGTTAGTGATCTGTGTGCTTCTGCACTCCATTACCCGGTTCTGTCCGGCCCCAGTCACCCACCCGTCTGTGATCCACCCACGTGGTCCTGGGTCTGGCCGGTCTGGTTGGGCCTAACGTGTGGTTTCTGGCTTCTGGTCGGGGGTTTCCTGGCCTCAGAGTCTTGTGATGAATGACCCTGGTGGTCGAGACTCCTCACCTGCTATTTCGCAGCGTCTTCCCTGATGTTCTGGGGCTGGACTGAGTCCTCCTAAATCCATATCCTATAGTCCTGGGTGGCCCCCAAGTGATCATATTTGGAGATTACAGCCTTTAGGGGGGCAATAAGGTTAGAGGGGTGTAAGGGTGGGGCCCTGATCTGATGGATTGCTGTCCCTACAGGAAGAGGAAGAGACCCCTGTGGTCTCGGTCCCCACAGACAAGAGGCCACGTGAGGGTGGGGACAGGAGGCGACCACCTCCAAGCCAGAAGGCGCTCCCTCACCAGAACCCACCCCCAAAGGACGGCACCTTGACCTTGGAGCTCTGGCCTCCAAAAGTGAGAAAATACATTTCAATTGTTTAAGCCACCCAGTCCGCTGCAGTTTGCTATGGACACGCAAGCCGACTAAGACACCAGGGCTTCCCCTGCCCCGGAGGGCTGGGTGGACTCTCTGCTCCCTCTATGGCCTGGGGTGAGCTCCCCCCGCCCCTCAAGGGTGGAGGGCAGTGGGTACCAGGTGAGACCGAAAGTGCTGGGTTTGAAGCCTGGCTCCCCCACTTGCTGGCCTTGCTCCTCAGCCTCCTGGCACGTCAGTCTTCCCTTCTGCCGAGGGATGGAGGTGAGGATCCGCCCCCTGGAGAGTGCCGAGGACGTGGGAAACCCTCAGCAAGGGCACCCGGCGGTCCGAGCCCTCCGCAGAGGCCCCGAGGAGGGGCGGGCGTTGGTCTGGAGGACCTCAGCGCAAGATCTAAGCGGTGGTCAGCTTCTGCAGCGGGGAGGGCAGTCAGGAAATCCACCTGCTTGGGGTGAGAGAGCAAAAGCTGTCCTGGGCAGAGCTACCAAGGCGCCGGGCAGACCCCTCCTGTCTCTCCGTCTTTCTGGGAGGGAGCGTTGACCGCACTGTTGCTGTTTAATTAGGGGGAGCAGTTAAATCATGATGGAGGCTCCGTCTCCCTGGGATGAAGGTGGTGTTCTCTGACCCGGCAGGACCCCAGGCCCCCAGCTCAGCGCCCACCGTCTGCACACCTTCCTTCCTGGTCTGGAGTCCTCCCCACCCCGACTCCCGCCGCCTGGGCTCTGCACCTCGCCTGTTCCTGACCCCGCAGGGCCTGTGCCCCATCCTTGCCCTCTGACCCTGGACCCACACTCATTCACCCTGCTTCTCTTCTCTGCAGGTTGCTGGGAAGCGTCTGGAGTTTTAGGCTTGGTAACCACAAATCTGGACTCGGTGGAGGTGCTGCAGAGACCCTGTTCTGGACCTTTTCTGCCTCCGTATTTGAAGCCCAGACCGTGATGGGCTACCGGCTTCGTATCTTCCAACAGCAAATAAATAAATTGATTAGAGTCACAACTCTCAGGGAGGTTGACACAGATTGTATTTGTGCACGGGGTGGAAGAGCTTCCTCGAAATTTAATTATAACTTAAGTGTAAAATATGCCTCTTCTGCGGGAGTTTCGTGCCTCGTGCATAATTACCTCCCCGCTCTCTCCCCCAATCACCCTCTTACGATGCCTCTGTGTGCTGTGAGCGATTAATTTATAGGCTGGTAATAGGCTAAAACAATATTTAAAGTCATTTTGCCCAATGTAGCTTTTAAGGAGGGATTGAGATAATAATTACTTAAAGACCCGTTTTATCACCCTGGGGTCGTTACGGTGGTGCTCCTCGCCGGCCCTGGCAGCCTCCTCCCTCCCCGGGACCCGTGTGATCCTCGGCAGGAGCACGGGCCCCCAGCGACAGCCCTCACTTGGCAGCGACCGCGCTGGATAACACGTGGGCCCATGTCGGGAGTTGGGGCGACCCTGGAAGATGGAAGCCGGGCTCCACCAGCTTCTCGTTAGCAAAGTCGGGGCATAACTTGTCAGTCACTCAGGAGGCCAGGACTCTGTGGCCCAGGTGGCCGGAGAAGATGGCCTGGTGCCCACGCTAGGCACCAGGGTGGTGTTGGGGCAGCAGTGGGGACCAGACAGAGGTTGGAGGGCTGGGCTTGGGGCGAGCCCATGCTGTGAGCATCCTCTCTGTTATGGCCCAGCCGTGGAGGGGAGAGAATGGTGACCGTCGTCTCAGGGAATCCACGCACGACCGCACAAAACCATCCCACCATGGGCAGGCAGGCGGGCACCTGCCGCTGGGCCTCTCTCGTCCCTGGGGTGTGACTAAGGAAGGGGCTCTGAAGGAGGGGGTGTCGGGGGAGGGGGCCGAGACAAAGGGGAGCTGCATTATCTGGGGAGCCCACATACTGCCTCCTAGGGAGCCCCTTCGCTGCCCCGACCCCTGCCCAGGCTGTCTGTGGGTGCCTGGTGAGGGGCGCGCGGCAGCCTCCCAGGGGCGGGACCTGAACTTTGGGGTCGGATGGAGCTGGGGCCAGATTCCAGCTTTGACTCTCACCGGGGTGACTTGGAGGTTGGCAGGAGACCCCTGGGCGCTGTGCCCGGGTGGGCGAGCCGGGCTCTACCTGCAGCCAGGGAAGCCTGGGGCATGCTGGGCGGGCCCGGCAGGCTGCCCGCCCCCCAACACCACCCACGCCACCTAGGGGCACCCGTGACTTCACCAGGTCCTCAAAGAAACGAGGGCACCCGTGCTACAGAGGGCTGGGCGAGGATGGACTGGGAGCCCCCAGCCCCCGGGGAGTCGGGTGAGGGCCTCACCCTATGGGGGGCCTCTGGAAGCCGTCTCGCCCCCCCCCCCACCCAGTGGACGTGTGCTCTGGATTCACCCGCACCTCTGGGGAGCTCTCACCTTCTCTGTGCTTCTTAAGGGCCGAAGTGTTCACAGCCTTAAAATCATTATAAAATGCCTGGATTTGTCATGTTTAATGTTCTGACCCTTGTTCAGCACTTTTGGTGCCATGGTTTGATGAATTCTTCAAATAGTCTATGAACAGTTAAGGGAAAGAATGAATGAATTCCCAGCATTATGTCATTTGCAAGAAATCGTCCTTTGGAGACAAAGTGTAATCTGAACTCTAGCCTTTTCTAGAGTCTGAAGCAGTGGGTGCTAGATGGGGAGAGATGGGGCCCCCTGCCCCTGTCAGGAGGCCGGTCTGGGGGAAGTGGGTTCAGAGGTAGGAGTGGGGCAGGACTTTTAAGCCTGTAGGTGAGAGGATTCCACGGAAAGATGTCCCGGGATGCCATCCTGCTCCTGCCAGCCAAGGGCAGGACACGCGGTCCGCTCAGAGAGCAGCAGAGGGGAGCAAGTGACCCTGGGAAAGTTACCTCCCTTCCCTGGGCCTCAGTTTCCCCATCTGTACAGGGGGTGGTTGAGATCGTCCCCGACTCGTCTCTACATTGTCAGATTGTCCTCCAACTCTGACATCCCAGGATCCTATGACCGGGCACATAGTAGGCGGTCAGAAGCTCTTGCGGTCAGGCATGCACTCAGCAAGCCTGTGTGTGTGAACTCCAGGCCTGGAGAGTGCAGCTTAGGATGAGCCCCCGGCTTCTCTGCCCGTCCTGTTGGTGGGCTCATGCCAGGGCTGCGGCAGGTAGGAGCCCAGAGCAGGGTCTCTACCCACCCCGGGAATTCTGGAAGAAATGGGGGTGGGGCACCCCGGCTCCGTGCGGGCAGGGGTGGGGAGCTGGGGTTGGGGAGAGTCCAGCAGGCAGCAGGCTCGTGGGGCAGGGGCCACAGAGGAAAAGCAGGCCTTTTAGGGCCTGTGCTCCCTGGGTGAATGAGGGTCACCCCACCCCAGCGTCGGCCCTGGGCAGGGGGCAGAGTGGAAGCACTCCTGCCCCAGGGCCATCCACCTTGCCTCTCTCCTCGCTTCCTCACCCACATCTTCCCTGTTGTCCCCGCAATGATTTTTGCAGGCCAGGCCCAGCGAGGGGGCTGGCCCCCAGAAAGTGGTGGGCCGCATCCATGCGTCTTCTGCAAAGAGCCTCATAAAAGGGGCCCAGACTGGAAATCAATTCTCTAAAGCTGAAATCAATAACAATAACTAACATTAATACGGATTATCCTTCCTTTATTGCGCGTTGCAGCTGGGTTGGGATGGATGGGGTTTGGGGACCGGGACGGGGCAGGGGGCAGGCTGCACCAGGGAGCCCGCGGTGTCTGCGTGCAGGGTCCGGGGAAGCGGAGAAGAGCCAGCCGGGTCCGGGCGTGGGGAGGCGGGGTGTGCCATGGACGCCTCGGCTCCTGCCTCTTGGGTTGAACTTGTCCCAGGCCTGGTTTTCCCATCACGGTCCCCACGTGACCGGGCTCATCAGGTGCCCAGATTTGGGGAGGGCGGCCCGCCCGGCCCGCCCCACACTTGGGGCACCCGAGTCTGGAGGGGAGAAGGGGGAAGTGCATTGCACAGGAAATGGTCAGTGAGGCTCCTGGAAGTGCCCAGAACTGGGCCGGCTTTCCGTGCGGTTCTCTCCGGGGTCAGCCCAGGCCCTCGGTCAGAGTCTACAGAGAGGAAACCCAGGGCCAGGAGGCGTGTGCCTCTCTGGAAAGGGATCAGGCGCGGCACTTGGGGTCTGGGCAGTGAGTCCCCCCTCCCCGCGGAGAGGAGCAGTCACTAACTCCCATGTTCCTGCTGTGTAACTGGGGGCTGGGAGGGGCCCCCCAAGTCTTCCTTTTCATGGGGGTAAAGCAGGATCCAGGCCCAGGGCTTCTGCTTGCCAAGCCCCTCCTCACGCCCCAGCAGGCTGCTGTGGGTGTTGAGAGCAGTGTAGCAGGGGTGAGTGTGATACACATGTCTTCAGAGACACAGTGAATCCAGAAGGGGGCTCAGAGGACCCTGAAGACTGCGTGTGTGCACGTCTGTGTGTGTGCA
>CM035272.1:1942847-1984803 GCA_020226075.1 Hydropotes inermis | reverse complement strand
GTGTGTGTGCACGCTGTGTGTGTGCACGTCTGCATGTGTGTCCACGCCTGCGTGTGTGCACCTCTGTGTGTGTGCACATCTGCGTGTGTGTACGTCTGTGTGTGTCCACACCTGCGTGTGTGCACGTCTCTGAGTGTGTGCACGTCTGTGTGTGTGTGCACATCTGTGTGTGTGCACATCTGCGTGTGTGCACGTCTGTGTGTGTGCACGCTGTGTGTGTGCACGTCTGCATGTGTGTCCACGCCTGCGTGTGTGCACCTCTGTGTGTGTGCACATCTGCATGTGTGTACGTCTGTGTGTGTCCACACCTGCGTGTGTGCACGTCTCTGAGTGTGTGCACGTCTGTGCGTGTGTGCACATGTTTTGAGGACACAATTGGAAATTATTTATTCTACAATGTTAAGTGGCTGAGTGTATGCACAATTATATGTATTCATTGGGAACCTTTTGCAAAAAAACATATAATGAAACTAGAACACAGAAATGGAAGGAAAAGGTGAGGAATATTCTAGAAGGAAGAGGAAAGAGAATTGTGTCTCAGGAATCAGAGAGACAGTCACTGGTCAGGTGATGTGAGCCTGAGCTTCCTGGTAGCCACAGCAAGGAGAGAAAGAAGATGGGTCTGCACTTCTGGCCAAAGGGAGGAAGTGTTTACCCCGGGGGTGGCTAAAGTCCAACACTGGTTTATCAGAAGTTTCCTCATGAAAGGGGAAGAGGGTGGTCCACGTCTTCAAAAGGCTTTTTCTGGACTTGCCAGGTGGTCCAGTGTTAAGATTCTGAGCCTCTACTGCAGGGGCATGGATTCGATCCCGGTCAGGGAAGTTCCACCGTGTGGCCAAAAAAAAAGGCCTTTCCTTCTACAGTCCCTCAGCAGAGGCCGAGGGATGCTGTGAGCACTGGAATCCATGTGGATTTGGACGCAGAGTAGCCCCCACCCCAGACAGGACCAGCTCAGTGACCACACCAGGTTAATAGTTGTCAGGTGGAGGGAAGGGCACTCGCTTAGTCCCACGGGGGTGGTGGGGACGTGGGGTGAGGGGCTGGGGTGAGCCAGGAGTGGGGCTGGGGTCTTCAGGCAGGTCTGTAACTGGCTGGGCTGGGTTTCTGCTGGTCTGTGACCTGGGGGCGGCAGCCCTGGAGGTGGGGGCGGGCTCTTCCCTGCAGCTGGCTCGGCTCCCGGACTCCAGGCCTGGCCCCACGCTGTCCCCAGCTTCTCCTGGCTGTCCCTCACTGCCCCCGCTGCCTCTCGGCGGGTCAGCCTGCTGGGGCCATGTTTACCCGCCGTCCATCGCCTTGATGTGGGCAAACAGGATGGACGGGAGGGACAGGAGATAAGGCTGGGCCTCTGGATCAAAGGTGGTGGTGCTCGCATTACTCGGCCTGTGAGCTTATTTACTGTCCCTGAACTTTCACCTGCCCGCCACGGGGCAGAGACCAAACCATGGGGTGCTTCAGAGGGCCCCGATCTCGTTCCGGGGCTCTGTGCGGTCAACGGGGCTGATGGAGGAGTGCACGGTGAAAACCACACAAGTGAAACGTGTGAGGCTCCCCCCAGGCGGGCCTGTCAGCAAACTGGGGTCACTGTCGTCCCCAGTGCACAGATGAACAAACTGAGGCTCAGAGAGGCCAAATCGCCCATCCCGGGCGCCCTCTTAGTCAAACGTTGGGATTGTTCTTTTCTCTTTTAAAAAGATTTTTTGATGTGGACCATTTTTTAAGTCTTTATTGAATTGCTTACAATATTGCTTCTGTTTTATGTTTTCCTTTTTTTTGGCCCAAGCAAGTGCCACCTTAGCTCTGCAACCAGAGACCCAACCAAACATTGGAGGTGAAGTCTTGGCTCCTGGACTGCCAGGAAGGCCCCAGGACCGGGATTTTGACCCACACGGCTCTGACTCTTTCGGGGGAGCCCCGTGCTGTCTCTGAGTCTAGAGGCAGTCAGGGGCTGCGGGGGCAGCGCCCGGCCAGCAGAGGTGAGATGAGCGGGCAGCCCCCGGGGCCCAGCCAACACCCCGCAGGGCTCGTCGTTACCTGCAGCGAAGCACCCACTGCGCGCCGGCCTGTTGAGGGCGCAGGCGCGGAGCCGAGACGCCCTGCCCGCTGGGCCCTCGTCGAGCACAGGCAGTGAACCTTGGAGGCTCACTCCGAGGGCTCGGCTCGCAGGTGGCTCCAAGCTCTGGGACCCGCTCTCGTCCGCTGTTTTCCTTGTGCATCACGTATATTCGGCCTGATTCCGCTCCACGAGGCAGAAACCAGGCTGGACGTGAGGCTCCACTGTGGGGCACTACGTCGGGCCCTTCTTCCTGCCAGAGCTGCAGCAGGGAGGGTGGGCTCAGGAGGCAGGGTTTCGGACCCTTCCGAGCGCATCCGCTGTGGCTGGCACCTGGAGACCATCACCTGGAGAAGCTCCCGGCAGGAGACAGGGTCTACCTGGAGCTGTCCCATGACTGCCCGGAGGGTAAGGAAACCCCAGACTGCAGAGGACTGGGGAGCGGCTTCACCGTCAGCTCTGCGTGAAACCCTCCCGTTCCAGGAGCAGGGATGGAGCTTGGCCTTGGCCCACATTCCGGCTGCTCATCACACCCCCGCCACAGAGGACCCACCATCAGGGGACTAAGAGACTCTCAACAGGGTCCTGCCCAGGCTGACTCTGCCCACTCCTGAAGCATCTCTGTGGCTGACCCTGCCAGGGAACCTCTTCTGAAACACTTCTCCCTGGCTAAGTTTGGTCCTGGTTTAGGCACTGCTTCCTCCAGGCAGTCCGCCCTGATTTCCCGGGTCACACATGTCTTCATCTGCGTATGCCAGCAGCACCTGGATTGTTTACTCCCCTGAAACCCCCAACACATACACATTTTGCATCTTCCCCAGGGTGGCCCCTGACTGCTCAAGGTGTGCTTCCTGCCAGAGGTCAGTATACGTGTGATCAGTCGTGTCCGACTCTGCAACCCCATGGCCTGTAGCCTGCCAGGCTCCTCTGTTCGTGGAATTTTCCAGTCGAGGATACTGGAGGGGGTTCCCATTTCCTAATCCACGAGGTCTTCCTGACCCTGGCATCAAACCCTGAATTGGCAGGTGGGTTCTTTACCGCTAGTGCCACCAGGGAGTTCGGTTCAGTTCAGTCACTGAGTCGTGTCCGACTCTTTGTGACCCCAAGCAGGAGCTCAGAGGAGGGAGTCTGGGAGAGGCCCGTTGCAATCAGGGTCGGGGTCCGCGCTTGCACTGCCCTCTCCCAGACCAGGAGCGCCTGGCGTCTTCCCCTTTGCGGCATCCTCTGGTCTGGTTGATGTAGTATGTGCTCAGTAAAGCTTGATGGGCTGATGTCAAGATTCCCGGCTGACGTGCACCCCGCCCCCAGCAGCCCAGTGGATCACAGCTCCGAACCGAAGGGCGGGAGTCTACACCTCTGCATCCTGGCTTGGGCATGCCCAGGCTTCCCTCGGGGGCTGGCCGACCCATTTCTGGGGCTTTTGCAAATGCAGGGGTAGTTGACATGGGGGTTTTTGGAGACAGGCGGTGGACGTCGCGCCAGAAGTGACCCCCGGGCCGCAGAGCTGGGAGGGGGAGCAGAGGTCTCCCTTTGCACACCGTCCTCCCACTCAGAGGGTCAACCCCAGGATGGCTTTGGGGAGCGTCTCCTTCCAGGGCTCCCCAGCCAAGCCTGCTGGGAGGTGGGTGGGGAGGGAGAGAGGAGTGGGCCTGGACCTGGACGCCACCCGGGCTGAGGCTCACCGCCCGCCACTGGGAACGTCTTCACTGACCCCAGTGGAGTTTCTCATGAGCCAAGGATGGTACTTTCCATCCAATGAAGGCTCTTGAGGGACTCCGCTGGTGGCCCAGTGCTTAAGGCTCCACACTGCCGACGTGCCAGGCTCGAGTTTGATCCCTGGTCATGAAACTAGATCCTGCATGCTGCAATAAAACGGATCCCGATGGCGTAACTGGAAAAAAAAAAATAGACAGAGGTCTCACATGCTGCAACAAAGATCGAAGATACCACGTGCTGCCATTAAGCCCTGGAGGAGCCAAAAAAAAGACTTCAGAGAATCTGGTCAGCCCAGCTGTGCTCAGGAATGTTCTCTGAGCATCCATGTGGGTCTGTGATTGGGTTCTCCAGCCCCGCGCCCTCCCCTTCCATCTAGGATGGAGAGAGGGAGGGATTCCACACTGGTTGGGGGACCGTGGCAGCAGGAGACAGACCGGCTCTGCAGTGAGCTTCTGGGACACAGCCTGGGGAAGGTGGCTTCCGTGACCGCTTCCCGCCTCTGAGCTCCGGGGCCCTCGCACAGCCGGGCCTGGGTGGCCGGAGACTCAGGGAGTGTGGCTCCAAGTTCAGAGCTTATTGTGCGGCCAGTGGTCAGAACGAGTCCAGCTCTACCACCACTGGCCCTTCCACTGGGCAAGGCCACGTGTCCAGTCTGGCCCCTGATCTCTAAGACGGGGGTGGTCACCTTTCCTAGCAGGGCCATCCCCCATCAGCAGGGCTAACCCAGGAGCCGAGGGCAGCGAGGGCACAGCGCCTGGCCTGGTGGGTCCACAGTGGGCGGCAGTCGGGGGCCATCCCATGCCCCTGACTGATGCTTGGCCTTCCTTTGGTTGCAGGCAAGCCCTGATGGAAGTGCTGGGGAGTTAATTAAGGTCCCTGGAGTGACCTGCAAGCGGGATGTTGGTGGGTGTGGTCCCTTAGAAGGGGAAATTCTGGGGTGCACTCCATAGCCTCATAGAGGCTCCCAGGGGACTGAGCCCCCATCGCCTGCTGCAGACCACCCCCATCCCCAAGAAAGCAACTTTCTTCTTCCCCCAATCCCTGCTGTGCTTACAGGAATCCCTGCCTGCACACACAGTCCTGTCTCCCATCTGCTTTAAGGAAAGAGGGGTGCCGGCTTATCACCCTGATCTGCAGGCGAGTGGAGACCAGCTCGGTAAGGGTGATTCTGGTGGGAGAGGGGTGGGCTTCCTGGGGGAGGTGCCCTTTTAGCAGAATCTAGAAGCGACGGTGATGGGAAGCCAGAACAGAGCTCTGCATCCCTGAGATCACCTCCCCACACCCCCAGCCCCCAACGACCCCAGCCCCTGGCTGCCCAGCCATGACCCTTGTGACCAGAGGGAATGCAGCGGCCTGGGCAACGCTCGATGGGTTCCAGGTCGGCTCCTCTGAACCTTCCTATTTGTGCAGTTAATGTCCCGTCATTAGTGGTTAGAAAGCTTGCGGCAGTTAAACATTAAGCGCTGTGTGTGCTGGGAAACGTGGTCTCTTGTGCCCGGAGTTGATGGTCAAGGCCGGGGCCCTTGCTCTTGCTTTGGAGTTCTCCAACAGGCAGGCGTTCCAAGTTGTTGAAAGAGACTAACTTGGGAGTCCTACCTCCCCGGGTCTCCATGGGCCCAGAGATGGGCCAGTTCCTCCAGGAACCTCCCAAGTGCTGTGGTGGCCTGGGACCTCTGGGGTGGGAACGGCAGGGGTAGCGTTGGGCCAGGGGCTGGGACCTCTCCCCCAGGGCCTAGGAGAACAGTCCTCAAGGCACCTGCCAGGCCCCCATCGAGGGTCCCCGGAGGGGTGGGAAGGCAGTCCCCGAGGCCCAGACCGGCAAGCCGCCTGAAGACTCTGGTGGGGGGGCGGGTCACAAAGGAGGAGTCGGGCCATTCCTGCCTCCTCCCTGGCCCCCGCCGCCTACACCTCCATCCCTCCCCCCCTTCCCTCCCTTCCTCCACAAACTCGTCTCAAAAGCATCAGCGCTGGGCCGGACGCAGCCTGCCCCTCCAGGGGAGCCCCCGTCTCGGGGCAGGGAGCAGACAAGCAGGCTGGCGCAGTGTTCGCGCTCAGAGGAGCACGCGGAGGCCGTGCCCCTGAGCCGGGCCTTGAGCGCTGGGAGGGTGGGGTGTTGCGACAAGGCTCCGGGTGTGGCCTCTGGAGCACGCACAGGCCAGGGAGGGGGGAGCGGCAGAGGGGGCTGGGAGGGTCTCGGCGGGACGCCTCCGGGAGAAGGTGCGGGACAGCAGAATGCACAGGTCTGTGAGCTGAGCTCCATCCGCAGGCAACACCTGCACCCCTGCCGCGTCTCAGAAGCACCTGTTTTTGTGTCTGTCTGCTCCAGGGGCAGTCAGCGTATGCGGACCCCCTGTGACTAGCGGGCAGTGGACCAGTGGAGGGAGCTGAGTGAATTCTGAATAAGCAGCTGGATGGGTGGACGGCTGAGGGGCAGGTGGATGGGTGAGCTGGTGGGCGGTGAGGGTAGCGGGGCAGATGGATGGATGGACGGACGGATAGGTAGATGGGTATGCGGGTGGTACGTTGGGTGGATGGATAGAGGGGTGGGTGGGGGGCTGCGTGGGCTGATGGGTGTGTGGATAGTAGTGAGGGTTGGCGGATGGAACCATCTCATCCACCATTTCAGTTCCAATCAGAACTTGCAGGCTTCCACACGGAGCCCTGAACACCAACCTAGGAGCCACTCACCTCTGCTGGCCCGGTCAGTTGACAAACTCTCTTTGCCTTGAGCAGAGCTGCATGGGGGCTGATCTCCAGTTACTGCCGGGGTCAGGTCTGCCAGGGTCCAGGGTCAGCCTCACCCTGCGGGGAGGAGCCCTCTCCTGGGTGGTAATGAAGTGAGGAGGGGGTGGGAGGGAGCTCTCCTTCCCTGAGACCCCACCGCACCCCACCCCTGACCACCCCTCCCCACCCCACCCCTACGCACAGCCCACAGTCTGACCCGAAGCTTTGTAATCCCTCTGGCTTCAGACCCTGCAGGCTGGGGGCTTTCCTGGCCCATTAGGAATCAGGGAAGCATCTGTGCTCTTGTCAGTGGTACCTCCTGGAACGTCAGGAGAGGGGCCACCTTCGAGAGGGGAGACCCCAGAGCTGGGCGCCCAGTGGGAGCAAGAGGCCCTGCAGGCGTGCAAGCCAGCCTGGGGCTGCGCTTCTGGGCCTGGAGGGGCGTCTGGGGGCCTCTCTCCAGAAACAGACTCCCATCCTGCCCCGGGATGGGAGGGGGCTCCGTCCTTCCGCCAGGGCCGGCCGCCTCTCAGGCCCCTCTGTCTTGCTCTATCACACATGGCAGGGCCAGGGGTTGGAAGTGAACCCGACTCGGCCCCATCAGCTGAGATTGGGCTGCTGGGGGGCCGCAGAGGGGCAGGAAGAGGGGGCTTCGGGTCCCTTGGGAAGAACAGGGTCGCGGGGAGCACAGGCTGGGGCGTCCTGGCTTTGCCACTTGCATGTGAGCTGGTCTGGGGGCCCCACCCCCCACCTGTCGGAGGGAGGAACCCCTGCCTCCCGGGACGGGGTCAGGGTGGAGAACGCCTGGCCTGCCGCAGCGCGGAGCCCAGCACGGGAGCTGCTGTCATCAGCACTTCATCAGGACCGCCAGCCGGGGTCAAGGTCAGCTGGCCGGTCGTGACCTCGGCGACCAGCTCGCCCTGCGTATCTGAGCTCGTGGGACTGATCCTCTCGGGGACATTCCTCTGTGCCAGGGCCTCTGTCTCCCCACCCCCGCCCCGGTCAGCCCAGCCCTGAGGGAGGCCTCTCACCTCCCAGGCCCGCCCGGATGGTGGATGTCGGGCTGGGAGAGCCGAGGGTGATGGTGCACGTGGGGCGCACGTGAGATGAGAGGGGCTGGGGGGACGTGGCCTCCCGGGGCTGTTAATAAACATATGGAAACACTGTCTTCAAAGCTCAGTTGCTTCTTGCAAACTTGAAACATCCCAGATGTCAATTTCGAGAGGCTGGCAGGCAGCATCCACCGCCTTGGAGCAGCTTGGGCAGCAGTGTGCCCCTCCCCCCAAGGGAATCTCGGGGCGTTGTGGCCATGGGGCCCCGCCATGGGAGTGGAAAGAGGCCAGACTTGGGGGCACCTTCCGGGGCGGTGATGGGAAGCCAAGGCAGGTATCCCTGCTGCTGTCAGGAAGCTTATGTCAGCAGCGCTCCTGCACACGGGTGGCCCCTCTGAGGCCCCTCAGGCCTGGGGGTCCCCGCGGCCACCCCCTGCACAGCAGACGGCTCGGTGACCCCAGGTGAAACCTGGGCCGGGAGCTCGGCCTTGACGGAGGGCCCCGGGGGACACGGGCGCATCAGCCCGGTTTGGGCTGCTCTGACTTGGAGCTGCAGGCAGAGGAGAAAGCTCTCAAGACCCCTTCCCCGGGAGCCTCAGCACGGTGGCCTGGGGGCTCAGTTTCAAGACAGATTTACAATTTAGTTGTGAAATGGGATAAAATTAGGCATCCCCCTTTGGGCATCTCAAGTTTTCCTCTTTTAAAAGTTCTGTTCTTCTTAGCAAATGTATTTACTTCTAGATTAATTTTTATGTTGTGTTGACAGATGGGAGGGCAGGGTGGGGGTGTTGTTTTCCTTTCCTGCTCCCAGAGAAGCTCCAGTGAGGACCCAGCGGCCCCAGGAGCTGCGCCGGCTCCGGGTGGGGGCCAGGGAGCCCGACCGTGAGGAGGCCGTCCCGGTCGACTCCCAGCTTTGCCGTTGACGAGCTGTGTGGCCCTCGACGGGATCTCAGCATCTCTGAGCCTGCCTCCCTCGAGTTGAAGTGGGAATTCAGAACACAGCAGGCAGGCTGGGGAAGGAGAGGTGTCGGAACAGACCGAGGCCAGGGTTCAAGGCCATGTGCATGTATATCATGCCAGCATGCGTGGTCCCGTGTCCTGGTGAGCATGCGTGTGCATGTGCGTGTGTGTGTGTGAGTGTGTAGGGGGATCCAAGACACATGGGTGGGGAGTGTGGAACTGCCTCCAGGAAGAGAGCCATCCACGCTTTAGGGGAGACAGGTGACAAGCACGTGGACAGACAGGGCTCGGGAGCCTGGTTTGGGGAGTGGCTGGGGGAGGGGTGGCCTGGCTGTGGCCGTGCTGGGGGAGCAGGGGGCGGTGGGTGGAGCAGAGGAGAGGGGCAGACTGGGGCCTGCCCGCCCGGCCCCTGAGGCAGCTCCGGGAGGCTTCCTGGAGGAGGGTGGCGCTTTCAGTGGTGCTGGATTGGTTAGCAGGTTGCCTCCACGGCCCTTACTGGCCGCAGCAGATGCCATCAAGGAGGAGGAGGGTGGGTGTCCAGGGAAGCCCCTCTGGCGGGACACCCTCACGGGCAGGAGGGGAAGCCAGCCCCCTGCCCCTGGTGCCCTGCTTCTGCTCCCCACTTCCAGGCCGGGCTGGATTTGGGGTCCAGAACAACACTGCCCTTGCCTGGAGGGAAGGAAGGAGAGGGTCCCCGATCTCCTCCAGCACATTTCCCCCCAGACGGGTCTTCCCTGAACCCTGGCCCACCTTGCTGAGGTCAAGGTGCCTGGTGAAATGCTTTCCACTGGGTTTTGTTACAGAAGAGACCAGGGTTCGATCCCTGGGCCGGGAAGATCCCCTGGAGAAGGAAATGGCAACGCCACTCTGTTCTTGCCTGGAGAATCCATGGACAGAGGAGCCTGGTTGGCTACAGTCCATGGGGTCGCAGAGTCGGACACGACTGAGGGGTTTGGCACGCACACCACGCACAGTGGGAGGGGCGATGGCGGGTGGGCGTGGGGGCCGGGGAAGACCCCTTGCACCCATGCCCGTCCTCGGGCTGTAGGCCCCCAGGACACCTTGGCTGTGATTCAGCCCAGCCTCGACCCGGGTCTTGGCCCCGATTCACCGAGAGTCAGCACGCCCCGGCTGGTGGTGCCTCTGGGCCCGGACGTCTCGGCACCCACGGCTGCAGACAGGTCGGCTCGGCCTGCAGACGCCAGGCGTCTCTGCCAGCGTGCGCCGGCGCCCGGCCCTCCTGGGGTCTGGAGCGAGGCCCGCCCCGAAGCTGGCTTGCATTTCGTTCAGTCCTTTGCCGCCCCAGCTCCCTGCATCTGTTCACTGGCTCATCCCCTCTCTGGGCCCTCCCAGCTCTGGACTCAGAACCCCACTCACTGGGGGCTGTCGGGGCACAGCTGACATCTCGAGAGCCCAGCCCCAGGCCTGGACCAGAGGGACGCCGCGGGCCCTCAGGACAGAGTCCACAGTCCTCGCCTCGGATACTGCCTGAGCACTTCCGGCTCTGACCACGCTGGGTACCGTCGGGCCTGAGGACGGGACCCCCTCTTTCTGCCTGTGCCCAGTATTCCCTCCCCCTCTCCCCACCCCGTTTGGACAGCTCCTCCTTTCTTTGCAGTCTCAGCTTGGATGAGACTTCTTCCAGGCAGCCCTCCCGGGTTTCCCCCATCTGGATTGAGCCTCTTAAACAAGCACACTCTGAGCTTCGCCTGCCCAAGACCCTGCCACACAGAGTTATGTTGCCTGGTGAGGGCCTGGGGCCAGAGCCCATTCATGCGCCCTGAGGCCCCGCTGAGTCCAGAGAGGCCTGTGTCAAATGCTCAAGGAGTCAGCGCAGGGCTGAGGGAACCGGGAGGGCTGACCCGCGGCCGCAGGGCTTCCTTCTGGCCGCTGCTGAACTGCCTTAGCTGGGGGTGGGGGCTTGTCCCAGTGTCTGTGTGGCCTCTGGGCTGGAGAGGGAGAGCGGGTACTTGGAGAGGTCCTGGTGCCCTGGGGAGAGACCCGTGAGGGAGGCCGGGATGTCCACCCTGACCGAGGGCAGCTCAGGGGCCTCCCCCGGCCTCCCTCCTCCTCCTCACTGCAGCCTGGTCTGAGGTCATCAGACGGCCCTGGCGCCTGTCATGAGGGTCAGGCTATCTTCACCCCACTGGCATCCAGACGGGCACTTCTAAGACGAGCACCCCTCAACCCTCCTCAGCAGAGACCCCCTAACTTGTACCCTGGGTGGGGCTGTTCGTTTGACCCTGTGAGGCTGGGTCTAGCTCTGGACCGGAGTCTAGAAACCCAGGGGCTAGCCCGGCCTGCCCTGGGTCACTGTGCGCCCTTGTCTAAGTCCCCTCTCCGGCCTCTGCCTCCCTGTCTGCGAAGGGCCCCCAGGCTGCCGCTACTTCCTTAAAGGAAGGTGGTCCCGAGTGAAGGCGCGAACGCAGGCCCAGGACCCAGGCAGATCTGGGTTCAAATCCTGCCTCGGCTGCCTGCTGCTGTGTGACCCTGGGCGGCTGGCAGAGCCTCTCTGAGCCTGTCTGCTCTGCGCCTGGGGTGAGGGCTGTTGAATGATCAGTGTGGGGCCTGGGCCACGTGGCTTCTGGCCCTGCAGGCCTTTAGCGACCACACCCAAGGCTCCTCGGCCGGACGAGAGAGCCCTCGACGTGGGGGGCCTCTCTCTGCAGAGCCCACAGGTTGTAGTGGCCGCTCAGCCCCGGGCCGCTGGTGCTGGCCTCTCCACGAGCAAACTCACTCGTCCCAAAAGTGAGAGAGGCCCACGCGGGGTGAGCGCCAGGGCAGAGACGCGGCGGATGCGCGGCTGAGGGGCGCCCTGGGCCACCTTGGAGGGGACAGGGGTTTGCACATCCAGGGGTCGCTGCGGAGGCCCGGACACGGGACACCCACAACAGGGCTGCAGAGGGGGTGCCTGGCCCGGGTCCCCGGCCCGGGAAATCACGACGGCCGGGACTTGGGCCCCCACCTCGTCGCTGGAGCCGCACAGCGACCCCGTGTTACAGAGGGGTCTCCTGACGTGGCAAGGGGAGGCTGAGCACCCTTCACGCTCAATGGCTGCTTTCAAGGAGAAGGAGCTCCCCGCCTGGCAGAGGGAAGAAGGCAAGCCCACCGGGCCACAGCCCCTCCCTCCCTGGATGGGAGCGTAGCCCCGCCCCCCGCTCGGGGGTTGGGGGGCCAGGCAGGGCCTTTGGTGACCTCAGCCTCCTGCTCTGTAGAACCGGGCCAGGGTGAAGCGCCCTGCCCTTCCCTCTCCCCACCTCAGTGACTGAGTGGCCAGTGAGACCTTCAGTGGGGCTGGCCACTCGAGCCCTTTCAACACCTAAGGCTAAAGCTTGCCCAAAATAAAACCACGTGGGCACAATGTATTTATTTCCCCTTCCCTGCCCTCCCCACAGCCAAGGGGCCCCCCTCGAACTCTCAGGGGGTCCTAGCTTCCAGGGGGTCACATGCAGGCTCCCAGCCCCACTGCGAGGGGTGTTATGTGCCCCACGGACAGAGGGGTGGAGCTGTGGGGTGGTGCCGGAGGAAGACTCGGAACAGCGTCAGAAACAGAGCCATCCCGATACAGACCGGCCGTGAGAGGTAGTGAGCTCCCTGCCAGGAGCGGTAACCAAGCATAGATTAGAAGGCTCTGTCTCAGGGGTGTCGCATCAGAGTCAAGGAGGCCACAGAATGACCTGGGGACCCACCACCTGGGCGCCGGGCCCGGCCCTGGGGAAGGTGGGCAGGCCTGCGGCTACACCCAGCCGCCTCCCCACCTCCTCCACTCTAGGGAAACCTGACCCTCTGGTTGCTTGAAAGATGAGAGGAACTTGGGTTTGATGTTTTGAAGAAGTGGCTTTTTATCAGAAAGTCCTCTGGGAGTCTGGGCCGCAACCAGTGAAATTATATCTGTTGTTTCAAGGAGGGGAGAAAACTTGGGCTGATGGTTATTGAGATTTATGGCTTCCCCTGAGCCTAATTGCCTCAGAATCTTTTTAACAGTTGTGCTAAGTGGTACTGAGCCTGACAACAAAGCGAGGCGGCAGCTCAGCTCGCTCCCACCACCACCTCCCGTCCAGCCCCCTCCTACCGCTTTGCTCTCCTCCCTCCCTCCCCCCACCCCGTCTACACTGGGAGCTCCCTGGATGCGCCACCAGGCAGGTGGTCGGGACCTCAGCTCATCTCAGGAGAGGGGAGGTGTGAAAAGCCGCTGGAGTTCCGGCCTCTGGATGAGCCTGCTCCTCTTGCTGCTGCGTGGGGGCCCCGGAGGGGAAGGCGGGTCTCGGGGGAGGTGGCGATCCTGGCGGACGACCAGGCGGCCCCGCGGTGCCTCTGCCCCTCTGAGCCTCCCCAGGCTGGCGATGGTGTCCGTGCTGTGGGCCGCGCCAGCTAGGGTGGCACTGCATCCAGCAGGTGCTCAACACACGCTGAAGGTCCGGAGGCAGAAGTGGGACCCCGGAGCACAGCTCAGATCAGATACGGAGGAGCTCTCACCGGCGGCCTCAGTGGGAGTGAGTCGCCCATCTCTGGGGGTGTGTCAGGGGAGCTGCCTGACTCCGGGCCAGGACGCGGGAGGGGAGTCTTCTGCATCGAGGTGAGGCTGACCCAGGCTGATCCCCCTGACAGGGCGTGGAGTCCCCCTCCTCCTGCGAGGCTGCTGCGCCCCTGCCTCCCTCCCTGTTCATCCCACAGGCAGGTTGAAAGGGCAGGGCCTCTTTCCGTGGCTGCCTCCCCAGGCGCCCAGCTGGGAGTCTAGAGCATTTAGAGGAGGGGGCATGGATGACTGAGGTTGTTGGTGGCACCCCGGGGTGGTGAGGCAGGAGCACCCTCCTCCCGGAGGCTGGTTTGAGCTCACGATCACGACTCCCAAGGTGAAGGCTGGCAGGGCTGGGGGGCCGCACAGACCCCTGGACAGTAGAGAGTCACCCTTGGGCTGGGTCCACTGGGCGGCCTGCCAGTCAAGGGCTCTCCTGCGGGAGGGTGGGGCGTCAGACCACCTTCCCAGCCCACGGGCAGGAGGAAGAGCCAGCCATGCCCTTCTGGGCAGGGCAGGGTGGGGTCTGCTCTGCCAAGGCCTCAAAGCTGCTATGTTCAACTTGGTGTGGGCACTGCACAGCCTGCCTCCCTGTTCCTCCCAACTCCCAGGGATGAGGGTGGGGCCTGGATGGGGCAGCCAGTTCCTCACGCCCTCTGATGGGATTAAGGCCCCTCCCAGGCCTCCCTGGAGGTGGAGGAACTTCCCTGCTCACCGCAGCTGGGCTGGGCCTGGGCCTGGCTCTGGCCGATAGCAAGCTGGTGGAGGTGAGCGGGCCACCTTCTGTGTGCGTGGCCTGCCTGCTCTCTTGTGTGCTGGGGATCTGCCACGCCAGGAGCCGGCCCGCTGGCTCAGAGAACGCAGCCTGCAGCCTGCCCGCCCAGAAGAGCCAACCGACCCACTGAGCCACAGGCAAGGAAACCCCTGTTGGTCATGGTAGCTGAATTCTGGGTGGTTTGTTACACAGCACGAGCTGACTCATACACATAAGTACTAGTATTATCTTCTGATCCCACTGATGGAGAAGCTGAGGCTCAGAGAGATTGGGTCACTTGCTTGAGGCCACCCAGCTTGAGGAGGTGATGGAGAGTCAAGTCCAACTACCTTTTAGGCCTGGTGGGCTCTGTCAGGCTGGTGAGGGGCTTGACAGCTCTCGGGGTGCTGGCCTCAGGCCCTGAGTCTGGGGGGACACATGGATTCGGGGGCCACAACCATCTCTACTGCTCCCTCTCTTGACTGCGGGTTTTCTGGCCAGACACCAGGATCCGGCACATTTATCTGCCGGGTGCCTTGCAGATGGACCTGGCCAGGGCCGCTCTGTCTGTCCTGCACCACTGTGGTGGCCGCCAGCTTGTACCTCGGCCACTTAAAGCTTCCACCCAGCAGCTGGAGGGATAAGACTCGATCATCAACCTGACCCTACTGCCCTCCGGGGCTCCCCAGTACCCTGAGGATCGAGTCTTGATTCATTATCACCTTATTATGACCTGAGAGGCCCTGGTGACCCACCCCATGTGCAGCAGACCTAACTCACACTCACCACACACCCCACACATTCACAACACCCTTCACACTCATGTTCACCCTCACCAATCCACTCATCCACATACGTTCAGCCTCACTCTCGGATCCACAAACACCCACACACACACTGAGTGTGGGCTCACACATGCCCACACTCATATCCACACTCACACACACGCTCAGTCTCCGGCCTTCTGGCCTCTGTACCTGCTCTTCCTCTGCCAGGAACGCCTCTGCCTGGCTCCCCTCACCAGCTCGGCCACATGGCCTCCTCCAGGAAGCCCTCCCTGCCCGGACTTGGCCAGCCCCATCTTCCGGGGTCGCAGCGCATGTCCCATGCACTTTGTCATTGGCGACAGATCCCGTGAGGGCACGGCGCAGGTGCGCATTCAGCATTTACCAGGCCACTGCTCGTCCCAGGGGGCTGCTGGGAGGGTGTGCAGGGCCCTGCCAGCCCCAGGGGTGAAGGGTGGTCTCTCTGAGGGCGTGGGAGTCTCCCCAAGCCCAGCCTCCTAGCTTTCCTGGGATCCTCTAGGCTTCTGGGCCCTGGGGCTGTGATGGTGTGGGGTCTGATCTCGGGGTCTCTGGTCCCACCAGCCCCGTCTTGTGCCCCACCCCATGCTCCCACCTCCTCCTCCCCATGAGATCCTGAAACTGGCCAGTGGATGGAGCCGGGACACCCTGGCCACACTGTCCTGCAGCCAGCTGTGAACCCAATAACCTGACGGTCAGCTTGGCCACTGAAAGCCCAGATCTGTGCGATGGGGGGACCGGGGCCGTTCCCACGGAGGCCACGGAACACGAGATGCTGTCCGTGAAGTACCCGTCCAGGGCTAGTCAAACATTCCGTGAGGGGATCCGACCCCCTCCTTCCCGGAGACGTTGTCTAGGCCTGACCCTCACCTGCAGCGCTGACCTGCTCCCAGGAGCCCCACGGTCGCCCCCACCCCACACGGAGGCGCCGAGTCACCCTCGCTCCCCGGCCCCACCTGCCACAAGGTGCAGAGGCCCCGGCGCGGGTTGGGGGGAGGGAGGGCGGAGTGCCATCTCAGGGAGCGGGCCGGGGGCGGGGCACGGAGGGCCGCAGGGACGGGCGGGCTGCCTTTCCTCGAAGCCTGAGTCACCAGTCTCGGAATCCCGGCCTGACCTTGGGTGCTGGGTCAAGCCTCCTTGTTTGGGGGCCCCACCCTTCCAGCCGGAGAACCTGCAGGGTCCCTGTGGGCCACCTCTGCGAGGATGCCGGCCGGCTGGGGCGGGGGGTGATGTGACCTCTGGGCAGATGGCAGCGGGGCCGCGTGCAGGGGAGCCGAGGTCCGGAGGACTTGGGGTCCCGTGTGTGGTGCGGATCCTGAAAATCTACCCTCTTTCCACGTGCGTGCCGACCTGGCGCCGATGGTGAAACCGAGTGGGACCCCGGCCGTGAACGTCTTTCTGTGTCCCCGTCTCTCGTTTGTAGGGAACAGGCTCCAGCCCCCGGGACCTCCCCTGAGCCCCAGAGGGCAGATTCAGACGGCTGTTGATCAGGGGAGAGCGGACACAGAGACAAGACGGACCACCTGCAGCCAGATCGGAGGCGCGCAGGCCCGGTACAGCCTGATCCTACCAGCAACTGCGTCCCCGAACCACGGCTATGAAGGTGAAGTCAAAAGTGAAGCTGCTCGGTCGTGTCCGACACTTTGCAATCCATGGACTGTAGCCTACCAGGCTCCTCCGTCCATGGAATTTTCCAGGCAAGACTACTGGAGTCGGTTGCCATTTCCTTCTCCGGGGGATCTTCTTGACCCAGGGATGGAACCTGAGTCTCCCACATGGCAGGCAGACGCTTTACCATCTGAGCCGCCAGGGAATTTAAAACTCCTCACTGAATCCTGTGTGTCCCTGTTGCGACTCACAGGTTTTCATTGTGCCCCTCCTTGTCGGGCAAAGCAACGAAGCTCTTCGTTTCCATGCACCCGGAGCTCTGTCTCTGAGATTCCATTTGGCACTGGCGCACGTAGGCCGCGTTGTCGGCACCAGCGGTGGGGCAGGGAGACACGACTTTTCACCAAACATGCGTGCACCTGGTCCGAGACACTAGGGCCTCACTCTGAGCAGAGGCCCCGCGGAGGGCAGGCTCCCGGGGTGAGAGAGAGAGAGCGTCCAGGCACAGCTGCAGGGCTAAGCCCGGGGACGGGGCGGCGCCGCACCCTAGGACGCAGGCTGCCCCCAGCGCGCTGTGTGGCCTGGACGAGCCACGGTCGTGCGGGGACCAGCCCTCCCCCCGGGGGCCCTGCCCCGTGCCCAGCCGCGCTGGGTGCAGGGGAGACGGGTGAGCAGGCGGTGAGGGGCCGGGCCAGCGGCAGGGCTCTGATGTGGCCCGGGGAGCGGACTGCAGGATGGGACCCAGGCGCCCCTCTGCCCTCGGTCACGGGGTGGCCAGCGCCCCTGCCACGCGCGGCCGGTCCCGCCGGGGAGCGAGTGACAGCAGCCGACGCAGCCTGGCAGAGGAGCCCATCGCCAAAAGCCCAGCCGGGCGAGAGAGAGCCGAGGTGCTGGGAGTCAGGACGGTGCTTCTCGGGCCGGGGTCGATGAGTGGGAGGGTGCTAGGGGCCTGGGGCCGTTTCCGGCTGGGGAAGTTCTGGACCTTTCCGAGTCGCGGTTATGCAGAGCTGCGCTCTGCGATGAGTCATCGTCCTGTGTGCACTTTCTGTAAGTTCGTTACACTTTTTTGTTTTTAGCAGACGGCTCAGCTTGCTGGGATCCTAGCTCCGCTCCGGCAGACTGAACCTGGACCCTCTGCAGGGAAGTTTGTTACACTTTAAGAACATCAAGGAGTTATATTTTAAGGGAGGGTGATCCCCCAGGGGAGCTCCTAGTCACCCCCAAGGCCCGGCACCCCTCAGGGGCTTTGGAAGGCTGGAAACTTCCCTGTCACCCTGGAGACGGGTCAGAGTCTCACCGGGCTGGTCCAGGCCTCCACCACCCCCAGGCGCGGTCCAGGAGGCCCCAGCGGGCTCAGGTGAAGGGGAGACGGGGGCGTGGAGCGCCCAGATGGGCGAAGGGGCCCTGGAACAGCAGGCGGCGTCTTGGGCCGGGGTCGCTGCTCAGCCTCTCACTGGCCGCCCCCCCCCCCCACCCCTCCAGGATGGGAGCCAGGCAGCTGCGGGAGGAAAGAACGTTCTAAGGCTATTCGCGTCCTCGTTACCATGGCAAACGCTGGGGAAAAGAAAAAATGCACTCAAACTGTCCTGGTGCTGGACACGCAAGCACATGGTTCAGGTGAGGCTGGGCGCCTGCACCCGCATGTGCGTGCCGGCACGTGTGGGCGCGTGTGTGCATGTGTGGGCACGTGTGGGCGCGTGTGTGCTCCTGTGCACGCTTGGCACATGCACACAATTGCCTCTAAAGAAACAGCTTCTTTAGAAAGAGGATGGTTTTTTGAATTTCAATTGGCTGTCTCAACAATGTCCGTTTAATTAGCGTGTTTTGAAGGGGAAATGAAAGAGAATTATAATTCATCCGAGAAAATGGTTGTACGTGCTCAGCTCTTCTGGTGGGTTCCGGAGGAGCGCTCCAGGTCTGCAGAGCCCGAGCCCAGAGTGTCCAGGCCCGAGGAGGGATGGATGAGCCCACGCGGCTGGGACGGGGGCCTCCGAGGGCTGGTCCGGCGAGCACAGGGAAGCGGGACGTGGCTGGGGAGCAGGCTGAGGGTCCCCCCTGCGGACTTGGTCATCCTGGAGCCACGGGTGTGGAGCTGTGGTTGTTGTTCAGTCACTAAGCTGTGTCTGACTCTTTGTGGCCCTGTGAACGATAGCACGCCAGGCTTCTCTGTCCTCCTGGGATTTGCTCAGTCTCACGTCCAGTGAGTCGGTGATGTTATCTAACCAACCTCATTCTCTGCCTCCCCTTTCTCCTTTTGCCCTCAATCTTTCCCAGCATCAGGGTCTTTCCCAATGAGTCAGCTCTTCACATCAGGTGGCCAAAGTATTGGAGCTTCAACTTCAGCATCAGTCCTTCCAATGAACATTCAGGGTTGATCTCCTTTAGGATGGACTGGTTAGATCTCCTTGCAGTGCAAGAGACTCTCAAGAGTCTTCTCCACCACGGTAGTTCGAAAGCATCAATTCTTCGGCGCTTAGCCTTCTTTATGGACCAGCTCTCACATCCGTACATGATACTAGAAAATGATAGTTTTGACTATATGGATCTTTGTGGGCAAAGTGATGTCTCTGCTTTTTAAAATACTCTGTAGTTGGTCACAGCTTTTCTTCCAAGGAGCAAGCGTCTTCTAATTTCATGGCTGGGGTCACCGTCTGTAGTGATTTTGGAGCCAAAGAAAATAAAATCTATCACTGCTTCTTGGGTTTAAATTCTCACTTTGCCAGAACTCACCCAGACTGGGCTGCTCCACTTGTGAAATGTGCCAAAGGGCGATGACCGTGGAGCAAATCAATGATGATCAAAAAAGGCCTCATAAACCGTTGAGTCCTGGCAGAACTGACCCTGGGGCAGCTCTCTGCCCCATGCGAGGGCCAAGTCCTGGTCAAGCTTCTCTCCAAACGGAGCATCCTTCCGGTGGCCCAGCTCAGTGGTGCAGGGGACCAGGGCTGCGCTCTGTGGTTGCTCCGGGCGCCTCCGGACAGCTCCAGGCTGCGACACGTGGAGGCCTCGCCACCCCACGAGGCTCCTGCTCCACACAAGGGCCCCCGCTGGGGGCTGAGGCTCCCTCGGGGCTCCCGCTGCAGCCAGCAACATGCCTCCCCTCACCCACCAGGCTCCTGAGTCTCCCCAAGGCCTGTGCGCCCCTGCGGGGGTCCTCCACAGAGGGGGCTGGGGCCTGGGCTGGGG
The DNA here is from genome assembly GCA_020226075.1 of Hydropotes inermis. Lineage (NCBI taxonomy): Eukaryota > Metazoa > Chordata > Mammalia > Artiodactyla > Cervidae > Hydropotes > Hydropotes inermis. The sequence goes on along the minus strand of CM035272.1, from coordinate 1,965,434 downwards.
GCAGGGAGTCCTGGGCTCCCCTCTGCCCCTTGGGCGCCAGCGTGCCATAGGTCTACGGGCAGGTCTTACCCAAGACACTAGGAGATCAGCTGTGTCACAGAGGGGACCTGGGTGAAAGGTGTAGGTCCCATTTCCAGAAGAGTGGGGCACCTTCAACACGAGGGTGCCAGGCAGCCTGCCTTTCCGGGTTCCACGAGGAGCCTGTCCCCCTTCCTGAATGCCCAGCAGCCAGGTGGGAGCCAGGCCCCGTCCTCTGGCTGAACCGGGGACTGCTGTCACCCCACTGGAAGGTGAGGTGGTGGAGGCGCCGGCCCGCACGGGCCGCTGGTAACGACCGGCTGCCTCTCGTCCCCGGCTGGGACTCCAAAGTGGGGCCCTGGGGCGGGGAGACCCCATGCTGCGCGTCTGTCTGCGCCCTCTGCACGCCGACCTCGGGCAGCCGGATGCAGTGGCCGCTGTGCCCACTCGCCTTGTCCGGCCCACCCCCAGCGCATCACGTGTGCGTGAACTCATGAGGCGCGGACCAGCGTCCCATTTCACAGAGGCGAAAACCGAGGCCGAGAGGGTCTACACGCACATGGGGACGGTCAGAGGGAGCTGAATTCGACCCGAGTCGCTCTGACCGGAGGCCAGTGCTCCCTCCAGGACCCCCTTCTGCACACAGCGTGTCCACCTGTCAGCCCTGGGTGTCCACGCCATCCCCCTTGGGCGTCCTGCGCCCCCCGATCCCACCTCTGTCCTGTCCCGCAGGTAGCACAGTGACCACGCCAGCCCGTGCCTCCCCCAGGCCCGCCCCCCGGGGCCTTTTCCTCCACAGGCCTCACTCAGCTGGAGTTAGAGGGACGGGTGGAGGGAAGGACAGAGAGACCGGTTCCGTCCAGGAGGCCTGCCACAGAAGCCGTGGACTGTACCTGAGCACAAGGAGACACGCACGGCCGCGTCCCAGGTGGGGAGGGCCCAGCTCCCGCACGCGGGCCGCGCTTCGCAGGGGGCAGGGCCGCTCCGGCTGGAACCTCGCCTCTGGGAAGGACACGAGCCCCGGTGCACCCCAGCAGGCCCCTCTCCGGTACCCAGGCAGACATGACTAATCGAGCAGCGCCCCTTCTCCCGCAGAGCCTGGCTCCCAGCCCTCCCTGTGTAGCCAAGACCAGCTGATTGCAGCTGGCGCCAGAGCCCGTCCCGGCCACACCACCTGTAAGTTACTATTAAAACGAACTGAAGCCCAAGTCTGCCAGCGTCCCAGCCTGCGGGCACCTCAGAGCACCTGGGGGAGGGAGGCTCAGACCTGCTTGCTGCCGGCCTTTCCCTTCCGCCTGGCCAGCATCACCAGATGCCCAGAGCCGGCTGCCCCAAGGAGCTCTGTGGTCCACCCCAAAGGCTCCAGGCCAGAGTCAAGGCCCAGCCCTGCCCAGTAGCTGCCCTCTAGGACCAGGCAGAACCCCCCGGGCCTCAGCCACCCTTGGTTCCGGGTCCCACGGCCAGTGACGGGCCGGGGTCTCAGCCAGGGCAGGCTGGAAAGCTGCATTTGCCACAAGCAGGTGCAGGGCTCTGGGACCCCAGCAGAGTGCACTGGGTGGTCCCTTCTTTGTGGACAGCTGGGCACTGATGCCCCTGGGACAGCCCTCCCCTGAGAGAGGTGCAGGCTGCCCGCGTGCCCCGGGGCTGGGCGCCCCACCCTAACGTCACCCTGCCCTCTTGCGGTTCTCACGGGGCATCCCCCGAATCGTGGCGGGGGGTCTCACATTCCCTCGCTCTGCTTCTTGCTCAGTGGGGCCAGGCTGGTCCTCGCCAGACCCTCCCTCCTGCCGCCCGCCCAGCTCCAGGCTGGCCTGAGCAGACTGCTGCCCTCCTGGGCCTGAGTGGCTTCCTGGAGCCCTCGGTCACGGAGCCCCCTCAGCTCTGCCTGGGCCCCAGTATCTGTCACCCATTTCCAAAAAGCTTTGCCGGTGATGGGTCCAGACTCCCTACTGGGTGTCCCCAGGGCCCCGGGCTCCCGGGACCCTCCGGGTGAGGGTCCTCAGCGCTTGAGCAACGGGCTCTAAGCCTCCGCCTGGGGCGGGAGTCCAGGTTCTGGCCTTGGAGCTGAGTCACACTGGAGGTTCCTCGGCCTCTCTGGGCGTTGCTGCCTGTCCCTGCGAAATGGAGTCATGCACCTGTCCCCGGGGCGTGCAGGAGTCACGGGGGGAGACCAGAGAACAGGCCCCTCAGGGTGACCCTCTGCCCTGCGGCACGGGGACCGAGCCGTCTGAGGAGTGAGGGTCTGCTGTAATGAGACGTGGTGCACGGTGCTGGGCAAGGGGCAGTGGGCGCTGCTGCTAAGGGTGGTGCCCCCGCGCTCCACGGTGGGGGGACAGAGCGCCCACAGGCTGCAGGGCCGGGAGCCACCTGACCTCCGCACAGACACACAGGGAGCCCTCTGTGCTCGGAGCCGCCACCCGCCGCCCCCCAGGTCGGGCCACCCCTGCTGCCAGCCACGGCAACTGCCCGCTCCGGGCTCCCAGCCACACACAGCCCCGGGCCGCCCCCTCCACCCCACTGAAAGTCAACAGACCCGTTTTAGCAAACGTGGAAGCCGCAGAAAAACAGAGAGGCGTAAACAAAGTCCCCAGAGGCCCCCTCCCCAGCCCGGCTTCTGGAGTCGGCTCCCTTCTGGATTATTCCTGCCTGGTTCTCCTCCTCAGGCCCTGATGAAGCCCTGAGCCTTCCCCCTGCAGCGGGTGCTGTGTCCGGGGCATCGGTGCTCAGCACACCCACAGCCCCAGGCCCTCCTGACGCTCAGCGCTCAGATGGGGACACTGGGTGGCCTGGGGGGGTATGTGGCCCCAGGGGACCTGCGGGGCTGTGGACCCAGGTGTGGACCCCAGTCCGCCTGGCCCCCGGTCGGGCCCTAGTCACCACGGGGCTGAACCACGAGTGACCTGCCGCACAAACAGCAGGTCGAGGGAAACATCCACACCTTCCCAGAGGCTGGTGGGGCCAGTGGGCTGGCCAGGCTGGGCTTCTCAGGGCTGGGGCCACGGTGACCCCGGGGGCCTTTCTAGGGGAGGCTGAGCAGCTCTTGGACCCAGGGGGCCACAGCCTGAGCTCTGGCCACTGCCCTCCCCCTGGAGGCCAGGCAGGCTTGACTCTCTGTCCCCCGGTTTTTTTCTCTCCGGCTGCGTGGCTGTGTCTGGCCTGGGCAGGGGAAGAGGCAGCGGCAGTGGGTTGGGGCTTCCAGGAGTGCCCACAGCAGTCACCCCCCCACGCTGGCAGCAGCTCCCGGCATGACCAGCGCCCCCGCCTCGCCCCCGCCTGGCCCACCAGCCCGCCCTCCCCCGGGTTCGCCTTCCAGCTTGGTTAGCTGGCCCGTGGACAGGGCTGTCTCCCAGGTGAGCACGCCTTAGAAAAATGACTTCATTATCACCTTCGGCAGCTTGGAGCCAGGGGACGGATGCATGTGGCTGAGGAGGGGCAGGCGGTGTGGACGTCCCCCCTGCCGTGCCTCGGGCAGCCGGCCCCGGGTGGCAGGAGGGCCTGGGGACCCCCGCCGGAGCAGGCCCGCGGAGACACATCTGTGGGCCCGGGGGCTGGAGGGAAATATTGCATTATGATAACAAATCACTCCGCTGATTGGAACTTAATTACATCTCTTTTATCTTGGTGACAGTTACGCACCTGGGCTCAAGGCTGGCCTGGGGGTGGCGGGGGTGGTCATCCCCCGGGGATTAATGAAGCCATGCCGTCCTCCGCCGCCCTAGAGGAAGCCGTGGCGGGCCCCTCCTCCTCCCGGGCAGGCCAGACAAAGCGGGTTTCTCCTGCCACAGAACGAGTCACCAGGGTCTTGGCAGGGGGTGGGGGGCAGGCAGGGTGGTCAGGGAGCCCGCCCAGTCCTACCCCGCAAAGCAGGGGCTCACAGGCCTCCGTGCACCCTGGCCTGGGGCTCAGCACCGCGGGGTGGGTGGCTCCGGGGGGCGGGCCGCTGGGCCTCCAGGAGTACTGGCCGACACCGGAGAAGTTCCGTTCAGAGAGTGAAATCCAACTATGCGTCAGCTTTCTGGGGGTAAACGTATCCTGTGTGGATTTGTCTGGAATGGCTTTGGTTTGAGAAACTCTGTCCCAGGGACTAACAAAATCCCGGTGTTCTGGAGTTTCCACGGTTGTCCTACGGCGGCTTTTCCCAGCCCGGTAGAGTTCAGATCCTGGGATGTGAGTGTTAACCGCAGTGGCCTCACCTGGCTCCTTGATGTGTGGCCTTCCTGGGTCTCGGGCTCCTCACCTGGAGAGTGGGGGGAGGCCCCGGGCGTCCGGGCTGAGGATGAGCTGGAGCTCTCACCCAGCCTGGGGCTGCGGCTCTCCAGTGTTGGCTGACAGGCCTCCAGGGACCCTTCCAGGGCCCATGAGTGGTCCCGGGGCGCGAAGGTGGAAACGGAGGCACGGAGCGGTGACCTCACCTGCCAAGGCCACGCAGCTGCCAAGCGGCAGAGGCAGGATTCGAGCTGGGAGCCGGGTCCCTGGTCTGCTCTGGGGGACAGGTCTCCTGTCTGGGCACCGGCAGGCTGTTACCATTTATACGATGACGGTTCACTCATCAGACAGTAAATATTCTCTACACTTGGCAAGACGCGAGGGGCAAATCGAAGGGGTATTTGGGTGGGAGAACCTGGTTCCCAGGCCAGGCCCAGGGCAGGGCCGATGGCTCAAGCATGACTCAGACCCTGGGGGCTTTCCTGACCCTCTCTGGGCCTCTCTTGGGCCGGGGCTATTCTGGAGCTTTTTTGTTCCCCACTACCCTGCCCGGTCATAGAAGCTGGGGCTTGGGGGAGCATCACCTGGGGGACTTGGGGGAGCGTCATCACCTGGGGGTCTGTCTAGGGTCCTAGGCAGGAGCTCCTGACGCCGTCTCTCCCACTCCTCCGGGAGACGGCATCTGGGTGGGTCCCCTCCTGCCGCTTCCCCCAGAGGCTGCTGAGCGGGCCACACCAGCCTGCTTTCTGATGGAAACAGCGGGGGCAACCCCGGCAGAGTTAGCACCATTTCATAGACCGGCTGATGGCTGCTGAGTCATCGCATGGGGCGATCCATCACCCGGGCCGCTGATGGCAGGAGCCGGGCGCGTTGTTGTTGCTTTGGGGACACGGAGGGGTGGGCGGGTCAGGCCTCGGTCTCCCCGTTTCCCGGCTGGGGCTGGACCCTCGCTGTGTCACTGGGTGTGGGGAGGGAGGGGGCGGCCGTGGCTCGGAAGTGTTTGTGCACGCAGTGTACGTGGGCATCTGCAGGTGTGCCCTGCGGGTGTGAGCCTGCTCGGGGCTGCACACAACCCTGGGGGTGCCTGTGTACCCCAGCTGAGCAGACACTGGGGCCCTGCTCCCGGCTCGAATCCCGTATAAACGCGCCTTTACCGCCGGTGTCTGCCTGCGGATGTTGTTCAGATGTGGCCTTCAGGGGGTCTGAGGCATGACTCGGAGCTGGAGGGGGCCCCAGACCTGCGTGTCATTCACCCCCAGGCGCGTCCCAGCCTCGATCCTCTCGTCTGAAGACGGTGACGATGGTGGAGCCGATGTGGCAGGGTGACATGGTGCCGACATTGCGTGTGTGTGCATGTGTGTGTGCATGTGTGTGTGTGCATGCAGAGATTTATCGTAGGGGATTGGCTCACGAGATCACGAAGGCAGAGCGGTCCCACCGTCTTCTGTCTGGGCGCCGATGGTGTCAATCCCAGTCTGAGCCCGAGGGCCTGAGAGCCCAGAGCTGGTGCTGTGAGCTGCTGTCCGGGGCCGGAGTGGACTGATGTCCCGCCTCCAGCTCTGGCAGAGAGCATGGGCCCCCCGTCTCTGCCTTTCTGTTCTACTCAGGCCCCTGGCAGACTGGTTGACGAGGCCACCCGCACTGGGACGGCAGTTCACTTTACAATGTCCACCAGTGCTCACGCTCATCCCGCCTGGAGACAGCCTCACAGACGCGCCCAGAGTCAAGTCCAACCAGCTGCCTGGACACCGCATGGCCCAGACATGTGGACTCGTCATATTAACCCGCACGGGTGGGCTGGTTACGAGCAAACGGTCACTGGCGTCAGCTCTTGTGGGCTTGTCGGGTGTGCGTGTGCGGACACGTGCGCGTGCAAAGATTTCCCTGGTGTGCTCCTGCGTGGGCTTGGTGCCGTGTGTCGAGGGGTGGGGTCGGGTCCCAGGGCCTCCAGGGCCTTGGGAAGGAGCAGAGGCCACCGGGACCCCACAGCTGGCACCACTGGGGGACTCGAGTGGGAGGAGCCTGGCCCAGCCCCACACCAGGGGCTCATCCCTCAGACCCTCTGGCTCAGACGACGCCCTCGTCCCCCAGCCCGAAAGGGAACAGATGTGCTTGTTTCAGTTCAGTTCAGTCGCTCAGTCGTGTCTGACTCTTTGTGACCCCAAGGACTGCAGCACGCCAGGCCTCCCTGTCCATCACCATCTCCCAGAGTTTACTCAAACTCATATCTAGCGCATTGAGTCGGTGATGCCATCCAACCATCTCATCCTCTGTCGTCCCCTTCTCCTCCTGCCCCTAATCCCTCCCAGCATCAGGGTCTTTTCCAATGAGTCAGCTCTTCGAATGAGGTGGCCAAAGTATTGGAGCTTCAGCTTCAGCATCAGTCCTTCCAGTGAATACCCAGGACTGATCTCCTTTAGGATGGACTGGCTGGATCTCCTTGCAGTACAAGGGATGCTCAAGAGTCTCCTCCAACACCACAGTGCAAAAGCATGAATTCTTCAGCTCTCGGCTTTCTTCACAGTCCAACTCTCATATCCATACAGGACCACTGGAAAAACTATAGCCTTGACTAGATGGACCTTTGTTGGCAAAGTAATGTCTCTGCTTTCTAATATGCTGTCTAGGTTGGTCATAACTTTCCTTCCAAGGAGCAATTGTCTTTTTATTTCATGGGTGCGATCACCATCTGCAGCCCAGAAAAATAAAGTCAGGTACTGTTTCCCCATCTGTTTGCCATGAAGTGATGGGACCAGATGCCATGATCTTAGTTTTCTGAGTGTTGAGCTTTAAGCCAACTTTTTCACTCTCCTCTTTTACTTTCTTTAAGAGGCTCTTTAGTTCTTCTTCACTTTCTGTCATTAACGGTGGTGTCATCTGCATACCTTAGGTTATTGATATTTCTCCCAGCAATCTTGATTCCAGCTTGTGCCTCATCCAGCCCAGCGTTTCTCATGATGTACTCTGCATGTAAGTTAAACAAGAGGTTGACAATACACAGCCTTGATGTACTTCTTTCCCAGTTTGGAACCAGTCTGCTGCTCCACGTCCAGTTCTAACTGTCGCTTCTTGAGCTGTGCACAGGTTTCTCAGGAGGCGGGTCAGGTGGTCTGGTGTTCCCGTCTCTTGCAGAATTTTACAGAGCATGTTGTGATCCACACAGTCACGGGCTCTGGCGCAGTCAATAAGCAGAAGAGGGCGTAGTGTGTGTTTACACACCTGGAGACTCGGGTGTCCTGAGCCACCTTCATGTCCTAATCCCCATTTCTGCGGAGAAATACACGAGTGGCAGTGAGAGTCGGGAGATGAGTTTCCGGCCAGATGAGCAGAGCCTCGTGGAGCTCCGGCCGCCGACTGCCGGCAGGTCACCGTTGGCCGCTCCTTGGCCGACACGTGGGAGGTCGGCGCAGCCTGGAGCCACGCGGGGCTGCCTGTCTATGGGATGCCCGGCGATCTCAGGTGTGGGGTCCGGCACGTCACCTTGATATCCACGTCAGCTTCGCTCCACGCAGTGAGTCCATTCAGGACTGGTGGAAGAGGTCAGCCCAACACCTTCCTGCGGCCCCTCCGTCCCAGAAAGCTAGTAGGAGAGTCGTGCAGGCGCAGAGAGTGACCAGGCACTCGTGGATGCTGCCCCGGCCCAGGTCTCACCTCTGGCTGGCTGTTACCTGCCCTATGAAGGTGTGTGCGACCCCCTGCCCACATCAGGGAGGTGGGGCAGGAGGGCAGGTGTCAGACCCTGCACAGACCCTCCGGCAGCCTACTCCCGCAGGCCTGGGTCCACCCAGGCAGGGAGGGGCCTACAGTGGTCTCTCCCCTCACACTGCCCTCGCTGTCTCATCGCCTCTGTCCCCCCAGCCCTGAGCGCACGGGACCAGAGATAGATGGAGGCGTGCACGGGAGACGCCTCACAAGCACGCCCAAGCTCCCAGAGGCGGTGAGGGTCTCGGAGGAGTCGGTTTGATCTTCCTCGTTCCTAACAAGCTCGGGGTGACCTCTGGAGCCCCAGCCGCGGCTGGAAGTGGAGCTTCCGGGTGGTTCTTAGGGACGGTTTTCACGGACACCTGACCACTGAGGACCTGACCCCACGAGACGGAGGCCCCGCTCCGTCCAGCTTGCTCAGCAACCGCCACCAGGAGTGGACGTGTCTGCACCCCGAGCCCCCCATACCCGAGTCGGTGGTTTAAGCCGCCGGCCTAAACCTCCCAATGACTCTCGTGAGGAAGGCTGACTGATGGAATGGAGACTGTGGCTGCCCTCCTGGGCCGCGTGGGGAGGTGAGGCACGCAGGCCAGCCTCAGCTGCACCGGCGCCTGTCCGTGGAGCCCCAGGCCTCGCGGACCAGGAGGGTGGACCTCGGTGGCAGGCAGGCAGAAGGGCCGCGAGGTCCGAGCCTGCGGTGTCCTGGGCTGGGTGCGGGTGCAACGATCCCACCCAGGGTCTGCACCCACCACCTTAGACGTGATTCTTCCCGGGAACGGTGGCCCTGCCGCAGGTCTGAATATCGGCCGGGAGGAGGAGGGCCCGGGGCGGGGGCGCTGGGCCGAGTCAGGGTGCACGCAGGGGGGTGTCAGGGGTGTGAGCACCTGCAGGATAGCGGGGGGCCAGGCCTGAGACAGGGGCGCGCCTCCCCCCGCCTCTGCTTCCCGCAGAGCCGCCCCATTGAGCCCAGCGCCCCCAGGCCCTGAGAACAAAGCCCCAGGCCCACTTTCATCTTCTCTGCTCAGGGTCCCATGGGGAGGGATGAACAAAAGCCTGACGCAGCATCCCTTCCCGCCCCGTCACTCTCTGGCCACCCTTTTCTTCCCTTCATAATGTACTTTAATAGGGTCAGACCAAGATGGATGGCTCCAAGCCCTGGCAGGAGCAGGGGCGGTGGGGCTGCCCACCCGCCATCCCCGGGGCCCTGCCTGGAGCTGGGACGGACTGCCAAGAAGTTTCACCCTTGAGGGCTGAAGGTGGGGTGCCCTCTGTCTCCTGGGGAACCCAGTCTGGGCCTCGTGGGGTGCTGGGCCCTCAGCCTCGATCCTGGCTCTAATCTTCTCCCGACCCACCGCCCCCATGCCCCTGGCAGTCAGCCAGGCCATGTGTGGGCGCAGGGGTCCAGTCCTGAGCTCAGCTCTGGTGTAGGATGGCAGGGGGAGACCCCGAGTCACCGTCCCCACGAGCCTGGACTCTTCCCCTCGTCTGCCGGATGCTCATTCACACCTGGCGGGCTCCTCGCTCACTGCTTGGCCTCATCAGCCCAGCGACTCACTTCTTGTTGTGCAGGCCCTCAGTTGTGCCCCACCCCTGGCAACCCCATGGACTGCAGCACATGAGGCTCATCTGTCGTCCACTGTCTCCTGTAGTCTGCTCAAATTCATGACATTGAGTCAGTGATGCCGTCCAACCATCTCATCCTCTGTCGTCCCCTTCTCCTCTCGCCTTCAAACTTTCCCAGCATCAGGGTCTTTTCCAGTGAGCTGGCTCTTCCCATCAGGTGGCCAAGTTATTGGACTTTCAGCTTTAGCATCATTCCTTCCAATGAACACCCAGGACTGATCTCCTTTAGGATGGACTGGTTGGATCTCCTTGCAGTCCAAGGGACTCTCAAGAGTCTTCTCCAACACCGCAGTTCAAAAGCATCAATTCTTCTGCACTCAGCTTTCTTTATAGTCCAACTCTCACATCCATACATGACCACTGGAAAAACCATAGCTTTGAGTATATGGATCTTTGTTGGCAAAGTGATGTCTCTGCTTTTTAATATGCTGTCTAGGTTTGTCAAAGCTTCTCTGCTAAGGAGCAAGCATCTTCTAATTCATGCCTGCAGTTACCGTCTTCAGTGATTTTGAAGCCCAAGAAAATAAAATCTATCACCGTTTCCACTTTTTCCCCCTTCTATTTGCCATGAAGTGATGGGACCAGATGCCATGATCTTAGTTTTCTGAATGTTGAGCTTTAAGCCAGGTTTTCACTCTCCTCCTTTACCCTCATCAAGAGGCTCTTTAGTTCCTCTTCACTTTCTGCCATAAGGGTGGTGTCATTTGCATTTCTGAGGTTACTGATATTTCCCCTGGAAATCTTGATTCCGGCTTGTGCTTCTTCCAGCCCAGCGTTTCTCATGATGTCCTCTGCATGTAAGTTAAATAAGCAAAGTGACAGTTTACAGCCTTGACGTACTCCTTCCCCAATTTTGAACCAGTCTGTTGTCCCATGTCCAGTTCTAACTGTTGCTTCCTGACCTGCATACAGGTTTCTCAGGAGGCAGGTCAGGTGGTCTGGTATTTCTATCTCTTTAAGAATTTTTGCACAGTTTGTTGTGATCCATACCGTCAAAGGCTTTGGCATAGTCTTTGAAGAAGAAGTAAATATTTTTCTGGAACTCTTTGCTTTTTCTGTGATCCAAAGAATGTTGGCAATTTTGTTCCTCTGCTTTTTCTAAACCCAGCTTGTATATCTGGAAGTTTTCAGTTCACATACTGCTGAAGCCTAGCTTGAAGGATTTGGAACATTACCCTGCTTGTATGTGAAATGAGCACAATTGCACAGTAGTCTGAACATTCTTTGGCATTGCCCTTCTTTGGAATTGAAATGAACACTAACCTTTTCCAGTCCTGTGGCCACTGCTGAGTTTTCCAAATTTGCTGGCACATTGAGTGCAGCACTTTCACAGCATCATCTTTTAGGATTTGAAATAGCTCAGCTGGAATTCCATCGCCTCCACTAGCTTTGTTTGTAGTGATGCTTCCTAAGGCCCACTTGACTTCTCATTCCTGGATGTCTGGCTCTAGGTGAGTGATCACACCATCGTGGTCATCTGTGTCATGAGGACCTTTTTTGTACAGTCCTTCTGTGTATTCTTGATGCCTCTTAGTATCTTCTGCTTCTGTTAGGTCCATACCATGTCTGTCCTTTATCATTCCCACCCTACATGAAATGTTCCCTTGGTGTCTCCAGTTTTCTTGAAGAGATCTCTAGTCTTCCCTATTCTATTGTTCTCCTCCATTTCTTTGCATTGTTCACTTAAGAAGGCTTTCTTATCACTCCTTGTTGTTCTTTGCAATGCTGCATTCAGTTGGGTATATCTTTCCTTTTCTCTCTTGCCTTTTATTTCTCTTGTTTTCTCATTTATTTGTAAAGCCTAAGATTCTCCAAGCCAGGCTTCAACAGTATGTGAACCGTGAACTTCCAGATGTTCAAGCTGGTTTTAGAAAAGGCAGAGGAAGCAGAGATCAAATTGCCAATATCCGCTGGATTATCAAAAAAGCAAGAGGGTTCCAGAAAAACATCTATTTCTGCTTTCTTGACTATGCCAAAGCCTGTGACTGTGTGGATCACCACAAACTGTGGAAAATTCTTAAAGAGATGGGAATACCAGACCACCTGACCTGCCTCCTGAGAAATCTGTATGCAGGTCAAAAAGCAATAGTTAGAACTGGACATGGAACAACAGACTGGTTCCAAATCAGAAAAGGAGTACATCAAGGCTGTATATTGTCATCTTGCTTATTTAACTTACATGCAGAGCACATCATGAGAAACACTGGGCTGGAAGAAGCACAAGCTGGAATCAAGATTGCCATGAGAACCCTCACCCTCCGACATGCAGATGACACCACCCTTATGGCAGAAAGTGAAGAAGAACTAAAGAGCCCCTTGAAGAAAGTGAAAGAGGAGAGTGAAAAAGTTGGCTTAAAGCTCAACATTCAGAAAACTAAGATCATGGCATCTGGTCCCATCACTTCATGGGAAATAGATGGGGAAACAGTGGAAACAGTGGCTGACTTTATTTTGGGGGCTCAAAAATCACTGCAGATGGTGATTGCAGTCATGAAATTAAAAGATGCTTACTTCTTGGGAGAAAAGTTATGACCAACCTAGATAGCATATTAAAAAGCAGAGACAGTACTTCGTCAGCAAAGGTCCATGTAGTCAAGGCTATGGTTATTCCAGTGGTCATGTATGGATGTGAGAGTTGGACTATAAAGAAAGCTGAGTGCAGAAGAATTGATGCTTTTGAACTGTGGTGTTGGAGAAGACTCTTGAGAGTCCCTTGGACTGCGAGGAGATCCAACCAGTCCATCCTAAAGGAGATCAGTCTTGGGTGTTCATTGGAAGCACTGATGCTGAAGCTGAAACTCCAATACTTTGGCCACCTGATGCGAAGAACTGACTCATTGGAAGAGACCCTGATGCTGGGAAAGATTGAAGGCGGGAGGAGAAGGGAGATGGCTGGATGGCATCATGGACTCATTGGACCTGAGTTTGAGTAAATTCTGGGAGTTGGTGATGGACAGGGAGGCCTGGCGTGCTGTGGTCCATGGGGTCGCAAAGAGTCGGACACGGCTGAGTGAATGAACTGAACTGAAGTGAACTGAACTGAACTCTAAAGCCTCCTCAGATAACCACTTTACCTTCTTGCATTTTTTTTTCCTTTGGGATGGTTTTGGTCACTGCCTCCTGTACAATGCTACAAACCTCCATCCATAGTTCTTCAGGCACTCTTTTTACCAGATCTGATCCCTTGAATCTATTTGTCACTTCTGCTCTATAATCATGAAGGATTTGGTTTAAGTAGTACCTGAATAGTCTAGTGGTTTTCACTTTCTTTAAGTCTGAATCTGGCAATAAGGCGTTCATGATCTGAGCCACAGTCAGTTCCCGGTCTTGTTTTTGCTGATTGTATAGAGCTTCTTTATCTTCGCTGCAAAGAGTATAACCAATCTGATTTCAGTATTGACTATCTGGTGATGTCCATGTGTAGAATCTTCTCTTGTGTTGTTGGAAGAGGGTGTTTGCTATGAGCAGTGTGTTCTCTTGATAAGACTCTGTTAGCCTTTGACCTGCTTCATTTTGTACTCCAAGGCTAAATTCGCCTATTACTCCAGGTATCTCTTGATTTTCTAATTTTCCATTGCAGTCCCCTAGGATGAAAGGGACATCTTTTTTGGGTATTATTTCTAGAAAGTCTTGTAGGTCATCATAGAACCGTTCAGCTTCAGCTTCTTCAGCCTTAGTGGTGGGGCATAGACTTGGATCACTGTGATATTGAATGGTTTGCCTTGGAAACAAGCTGAGATCATTCTGTCATTTTTGAGATTGTATCCAAGTCCTGCATTTCAGACTCTTGTTGACTATGAGGGCTACTCCGTATCTTCTAAGGGATTCTTGCCCACAGTAGTAGATATAATGGTCATCTGAATTAAATTCACTCATTCCAGTCCATTTTAGTTCACTGATTCCTAAAATGTTGATGTTCACTTTTGCCATCTCCTGCTTGACCACCTTCAATCTACCTTGATTCATGGACCTAACATTCCAGGTTCCTGCAATATTGTTCTTTGCAGGATCGGACTTTACCTTCATTGCCAGATGCATCCTCAGCTGCGCTTCATTTCTGCGTTGGCCCAGCCTCTTCATTCTCCCGGGGGCTATTTCTGCACTTTCCCCACCTCCGCACTGCTCTGTATAAACCCCCTTGGTCATGGTCCCCTGCTCCCCAGCACGGCCTCTGACCTCTCCCGTGGTCCTAGCAGGCGGATGGCGGGGGCCCCGCTTCACAGATGAGGAGGCTGGGCCTTTGGGCACAGTGGTCATGGCTGAGCGACAAGGTCAGGAGTGACTCTGTCCTGGCGAGGGCCTCCCTGCCCCATGACTTCACGGGGAGACTGAGGCCCAGACTCACCCTTTGAGCATCAGAGAAACGGGACTTGGAACTGGGGGCTCGGGTACTGGGCAGGCCTGTCTTTGCTCACGTAAAGAAGGTGCACAGAGATCCAGAGATCCAGTCACAAATTGAACTTACAGAGTAAATGGAGGGATTGGCGTTTCCCTTAACAAGCTTCTTTGACTGGGTTCTCCTTCCCGGGGGGTGGGGGCAGCTCTCTCCATAGCAGCCAAGAGATGAAAACAGCGCATGTGTCCATCAGTGGATGAATGGATAACCACATGTCTGTCCATACAGTGGAATACTACTCTGCCACCAAAAGGGAGTTCTGACACATGCTACAATGTAAATGAACTTGAGAAACATCACACTCTCTACATGAAAGAGGCCAGATGCAAACGGTCCCATGTTGTATATCCCCACTTAGTTCAGAATAGGCGAATCCACAGAGACAGAAAATAAGTGGTTGCCAGGGGCTGGGGGAGGGGTAGTGGGAATGACAGCTGGATGATGCAAGGTGTCTCCTTAAGGTGATGAAAATATGGAGTTAGTGATGATGAACGCTCAACTCTATGGACGTGTAAAAAAAATCACTGAGTTGTACACTTTTAAAGGATGACTTTTATGGTTTTTGACATGTCTCAGCTTAAAATTACACACACACAAAGCCATACAGGGGAGCTCTCATGGCCAGGGGCAGCGCCCTCCTCTCTGGCTAAACAAGTGGCAGGGTGGGTCCTGTTTCTGGCGCTTCTGGAACTGGGGCCCAGGTACAGCCCAGGCTCTGCTCAAGGAAGGGAGGCCGGGGTCAGGACAGGGGTGGGATCTGTGCATGCTGACCGCACATCTCAGGAGGCCTGGGCCTCTCTGCCCAGCTCCCGCGTTAGACAGAAGGGGAGACTGAGGCTCGCAGAGGGACACTGGCTCCGCGGGGAGCCCTCAGACTTGAGCCGTCTTCCCTGAGGTCTGGTCCAGCAGCCCCGGTGTCGTGGGGGCTTCCCAGGGGCCACCTGCAGACCCGGAACTGGGACTCCTCCCTTTGATCTCCGGCTGTCCCCTAGGTCTGCAGTGGACTACTGGCCTTGTGTCTATCGCTGTCTAAGAAATGACGCTCCACGCAGCAGTTTCAGCGATGATAACCATTTGTGGTCATGCGCAGTTTCTCTGCATTTGGGAGCAGCTTTGCAGGGCAGGTCTGGTTTGGAGGCTCTTGAGAGGTTGCCGTCAAGGTGCCAGGGGGCTGAAGTGACTTGCTTGGGCTGAAAGGTTCACCTCCAAGGGTCTTGCACCCATCACTGGCACATCGGTGCCCACCGTGGCCAGGAGGCCTCGGTTCCTCCCCCCGTGGACGCTCCGCAGGGCATCCTCACAGCAGGTGGCAGCTCCCCCAGGGCCGGTGGTCTGAGAGCGAGCCAGGCAGAAGCCAAGGGTCTTAGGACTGGCCTCAGAAGCCACCCCCATTATGACCACACGATGTCCACCTCTGCCCCCCATGGGAGGGGACCACCTCAGGAGGCGGGGTCACTGGGGCCGGCCAGGGGACTGATTGCCTGAACTTGTGAAGTCCACACGAAAATCAAAACCTTTCCGGAGCTGGTGCGTGCAGCCTCTTCAACCCTTTGATCTTGCTGTTTTTAGTCCTTCCAAATAAACTGACGTTAATTCACTGTGATTGCCCCTGCCGCATGGAGCCCCGGGACCATCTCTCGTCTGAGGTGCTATTTTTAAAGCTGCCTGACATGGTCTCTTTAGCAGGCAGGTCTCTTTAGACCGGCAGACCTGAGCCCTGATGGTGGAAACACCCCCAGGCGTGTCCCGGCCTGTGCCCAGCGGCCAGCGCCGGACAGGGAAGACACAGTGGGCTGTCCATGGAAGCTGTGTCCTGGGGGAGGGCCAACACTACGATAATCAGGAGAGTCTACAACTCAACGAGAAACGCTGGGACTTCCCGGGCAGCCCAGTGGACTCTGCGCTTCCACTGCTGGGGCCCTGGGTTCCACCCCTGGTCGGGGAACTAATGAAAAAAATTAATCAATAAAAGTGAAAAGGGCTTCCTCGGTGGTGCGGCGGTATAGGATCTATCTGCAGACACAGGAGACACAGATGTGGGTTCGATTCCTGGGTCCAGAAGATCCCTTGGAGGAGGAAACGGCAACCCACCCCAGTGTTCCTGCCTGGGAAATCCCATGGACGCTGGAGCCTGGTGGGCTACCGTCTGTGGGGTCCCAGAGAGTCAGACATGACTAACGCGAGGAAACAACAACAATTAAAAAGAAGAGAGAACTGCTGCTCCCGGGGAGCCCCCTGCTTTTATTTCCATGTGGCTCTGCGTTCTCAGAGACTGACCTTGCTGATGGAATCCAGGCCTCCCTCTCCTCCAGCTTTAGACGGTAGTGGCCATCACTAAGCTGTGTCCGACTCATGTGACCCCGTGGACGGTAGCTCTCTAGGCTCCTCTGTCCATGAAATTCTCCAGGCGAGAATACTGGAGTGGGTTGCCATTCCCTTCTGCAGAGGGGTGAACAGTTCTGGTCAGGGTGTCGATTCCTCTCCAGGAGGCCAGTGCCCGCCAGGTGCCCCCATCCCAAGCCCCCTCTGCCTCTGGGTTCAGGTCACCACCCCCCCCCATGCCCCTTGCTTCTCCAAGCCTAGGGTGGGGACAGTCCCGGCTTCCAGCCCTGGCTTGTGGGGCCGGCCTCTCGCAGTTTCTCTCACCTTTGCAAACCCTCTGGTTTGTAAGCAGTCCTCAAATTACTCTGCCTGAGAGCAGCAACAAGAGGCCCCCAACCGACGGGCCTCTGAAGGGGAGGGTGGGCAAAGGACAGCCGACAAGCTCCTTCCCCTCTTCTGGGAAAGTCCTTCTCTTCGCAACGGGAGGCAGAGTTCCCATCAGCATTGCTGGGGTTCAGTCGCTCAGTCATATCTGACTTATTGCAACCCCATGGACTGCAGCATGCAGGCTCCCCTGTCCTTCACCATCTCCGGGAGCTGCTCAAACTCATGTCCACTGAGTTGGTGGTCAGAGCTGTGGACTAGGAGACCAGGGGGCGTGTTCACACGACTTTCATTAAAACTCTAAGACGACACAAAAAATTTTATAAGAACACAGTGTAAGCGGGTGCTGGTCCCTCCCTGGGCTCACCAGGCCTTGTGGGCACAGCTGGACCAGGGGCCAGGGCTGGATGCATGGCCACTGGGCAGCAGGTGTCCAGCCTGGCAGTGAGTGTTCCTCCAGGGGGCGGGGAGTTGGAAGTAACCGAAGGTGTTGAGAAGATCCCCTGGAGGAGGGCACGGCAACCCACTCCAGTCTTCTTGCCTGGAGAATCCCACGGATTGGGGAGCCTGGTGGGCTACAGTCCATGGGGGCGCAGAGTCTAACTGAAGCGACTTAACATGCACACAGGTACGGAGGACATTCATCAGATGTCCTTAATTCTAGAAAGAGTTGAATAAATTAATCTAAATTTGCCTGCCAGACCCCGATATCAACACTATAAATGATAATTTGAATATTGAATGAGTCAGGAAAATGTGTACGATATAATTTTGATAGAAAAACAAGAGCACAAAATGGTAAATATAGTATAATTTCTAGGTTTAATGTATATATATATATTCACAGAAAGTGAAAGAGGAGAGTGAAAAAGTTGGCTTAAAACTCAACATTCAGAAAACTAAGATCATGGCATCTGGTCCCATCACTTCGTGGGAAATAGATGGGGAAACAATGGAAACAGTGACAGACTTTATTTCTTGGGCTCCAAAATCACTGCAGATGGTGATTGCAGCCATGAAATTAAAAGACACTTACTCCTTGGAAGAAAAGTTATGACCAACCTAGACAGCATATTTAAAAGCAGAGACATCACTTTGCCAACAAAGGTCTGTCTAGTCAAAGCTATGGTTTTTCCAGTGGTCATGTATGGATGTGAGAGTTGGACTATAAAGAAAGCTGAGCACCGAAGAATTGATGCTTTTGAACTGTGGTGTTGGAGAAGACTCTTGAGAGTCCCTTGGACTGCAAGGAGATCCAACCAGTCCATCCTGAAGGAGATCAGTCCTGGGTTTTCATTGGAAGGACTGATGCTGAAGCTGAAACTCCAATACTTTGGCCACCTGATGAGAAGAGTTGACTCACTGGAAAAGACCCTGATGCTGGGAGGGATTGGGGGCAGGAGGAGAAGGGGACGACAGAGGATGAGATGGTTGGATGGCATCACTGACTCGATTGACATGAGTTTGAGTAACTCCGGGAGTTGGTGATGGACAGGGAGGCCTGGCATGATGCAGTCCATGGGGTTGCAAAGAGTCGGACATGACTGAGCGACTGAACTGAACTGACTCACAGAAAAAAAAGACTAGCGGAAAAAGCCAAAGTATTAATAATGATTATTTCTTCATGCTGGGATTATTGGTGTTTTAATTTTGTCTCTTATCCTTTAGCTTTCTACATTCTCCAGACTTGCCCAAAGGAATTGCTTTTTCATTTGTTTGTTTAGAAAGTGTTACAGTAGTCGCTCAGTCATGTCCGACTCTTTTGCAACCCCATGGACTGTAGCCCACCAGGCTACCACGTCCATGGAATCCTCCAGGCAAGAATACTAGAGTGGGCAGGCTGTTCCCTTCTCCAGGGATCTTCCCAACCCAGGGATCGAACCCGGGTCTCCTGCGTTGCAGGCAGATTCTTGATCATCTGAGTCACCAAGGAAACGACTTAAAACGCAGGACCAGCGCAGACAGAAGTCGCACGGGCAGACCGCATCACGTGACAGCCTCTCAGCCCTGTTCACGTGGGTTTTCCAGATGCCTTTCCCTGCAGCATCGCTGGGGTGGCTCGGGGGGCTGTGATCACAGCTAGCTCTGGCCCGTCTATCTGAAAGCTATCTGTCCCCGTCGGACTGGTTCAGAACGCGCCTCCCCCCCTGCCTACCGCCTGACTCCTTCCAAATGCTCTTCTTGTAAGCTCTGTTGCTCTGCAAGACGACCCCGAGATCTGCTCAAGACAAGGAGGTCGCACCTCATGGTCCGGAGTCCTGAGCCGAGCTGCCATTGGCTGGCGGGCTGGCGGGGACGCTGGCAGAGTCGCAAGTCCCCGGGAGAGGTGCGTTCACTGCCCGCCGGAAGCCGTGGGAGGACTTCCCTGCTGGCACGGTGGTTAGGGCTCTGTGCCTTCACTGCCGAGGGCGCGGGTTCCCTGGTTGGGAGGCTGAGGTCCTGCAAGCCACATGCTGTGGCCTAAAAACCCCAAAAGACAAACCCCAAACCCCACAAAACAAGAGCAACACAAACCCCGACAGGCCACGGAGCGCTGCATCAAAAGGAAGGAACCGGGAGGCGGACGGGCAGCAGAGCGTGGCCGGAGGGTCCTGGTGAGGTCAGGCTCAGCTAAGCCCGGTGATTGCAGTCGAGAGGGTTATAGGATGGACGGAAAGGAAACGGGTTCTTAAGAGAAGTCATGGGGGAACTGAAGGCATGTCGATGCCAGGGGAGCGGCACGGGGCTGAGGACGCTTGACCGTCACACCTGCAGGGTCCACTCCCGAGGCCCTGCACCTGGTTCTGTGTTTGTTTTCTTCAAGAGGCCTGCGATCTGTGCCCGCTTCCTGCCGTGCAGAGCCTGGCTCTGCCTTGACACGGATGCCGGTCTGAGCCCCTGTGGAGGGTTCCCAGCTCAGAGAGGGCAGAGGCGGCCCCTGGGCATGACCCCTCCGGCCCCACGGCTCAGCCCTCTCTCCCTGGAGTGGGACCCGGGAGTCTGGTCCATTCTTCGGCCTCCCCGGCCCCGTCTCCTGGCTCCTTCAGCTGGAAACATGCTTCCTCTGAGACTTACATTGCACCCCTTCCTTGGGAGCCCCCCGGAGCCCCCTGGGCAGATTCGGCCCAGGTGGTGCCCTACCCCCGGCCCACCACTCCCCTGCCCTAGCCTAAGGCTCTCTTCTCTCCCTGTTATCACAAGGCCAGAACCCCGCAGACAGTCTCTGCCCTGGTCACCCCGGGTCCCCAGCACTGGGCTGGGTGCCCGCTGCTCAGGAGATACTCAACACCTTCTCCCTAAATAAGCCCCCGAGTCAAGGAAGCACTGGAAGCAGGTCCTGGCCAACCTGCACGGCCCTGACAGGCGTCTGGGGTGGGAGCATCCGCAGCACGTGGGGGTCCTGAGTGGGCGGTGTCCTTCCTGCCGGAGGAACCCTCCTCCCAGTCCTCCGGGCCCTCCTGGGCCAAGCGGCGTGGCCTGCGCAGGGAGTGGACTCGCAGGAAGCCCGCGTCTTTCCCAGATCCACCCCCGGCAGAGACAGCTCCTCCTGCTCACCCAGCGGGTGCCCCTCTTGGCCCGTTTAGAGATCTCCAGATAAAGCCACCCCCTCAAAGGCCGCCGGCCACCCCAGGCTTGGCAGAGGGCTGTGAAACCTGTGTCCCTTCCCAGTCTCCCCCGCCGCCCGGCTCCTGGCCGTGGAGACCACACCCCCAGCATAGCCGAGCCCCGCGGCAGGTGGGCCTGCTGGTCTCCACGGCCCTGACAGCGTCGGTGACACCCTATTAAAAGCTGAACACGCGTTTTCCTCCTGCCGATCTTTTTCCTTTTCATTTAGCAAACATTGATTCCCTCCTGCAGATGGAATAGAATGAAATCACACATGCCTCTTTGGGGTGATTTAGCTGTCAGAGCCGGAGGCGCTGGGCAGACAGGGTCTTCTCTTGTCACCTCATCCACGGCTGGCTTCGTGACCTCAGACAGTCGTTTAGCCTTTCTTGTCTGCCGGTTCCTCCCCCTGGCCCAACCGGCTGGAAAGGAGCCCCCCGTACCCCTGGCCTGAGGAGCAGGAGGCTTTATTCACCAGCCAGTGGGGCCTCCCGGAGAGGCTCAGAAGAAACCTTCTGTAAAAAAGCCAAGTTCAAGGTTGTGTCAACACCAAACACCATGAAGTGGCAATTATCCAATTAACTTGATTAGTGTAGACAGAACCACCAATGTCTGCTCGGCATACCCACTTCCGCCCATTTCCTGAGCTTAGGCAGCTGCGGCAGAAGAGAGAGAACGCTGGGAACAAGAGACTGGGCCTCTCTGCACTCCGGCCGCCCTGACTCTAGTCTGGGGGTGACAGAGCTTCCCCCACAAGTCTGTGGTGAAGGAGTGTGGGCTGACCTCAGCGAGAGCTCTGGGTAGACGGGGGGCGCTGGCTTTAAAGGCAGTGCACGTGGGCGGGGGTGGTGTAGACCCACTTGCATCCTGGTGAGCTGTCTTTTTTTCACCCTCCATGACTTTAGGCGCTCGAAAAGTGTATATTTCGTGGGGACTCCCTCCTACCAGGGCCAGCGTGGGCAAGGTGCTCTGTGCCCGGGTTTCTCCGTCTGTGCCATGGGAATTCTGACGGCCTGAGCCTCAGTGGGGCGTGAGCACAGGCTTGGAGAGTGGTGACGGTGTGACGGTGGTACAGAGGAAGATGATGGCGGTGATGATGGTGGCGATGGTAACAGAGACGACGACGGTGACAGTGACGGTGGGAATTACGGTGACGATGGTGGCTGTGATGGTGATGATGGTAAAGGAGATGATGCTGGTGGTGGTCATGACGACGGTAGAATGGAGATGATAAAACACCATTCTCATGGGCTGACTACACAGCCAACCAAGAAAACATTCTTAACCACAGAGTCCTTTCCACAGAGAGGTGGAGTCAAATCCTCTTCTCTTGACTCTGGACCCTACAGCTTGCTTAACCAACAGAGCACGGGGAAACGATGCCATGTGACTTCCAAGTCTGGGTCAGACAATATTTTGCAGCCCTCCTGCCCCGCGGCCCTGCTAGGACATCCAGGGAGCCCTCGGCCATGCGTCAGTCTAGCTACCCGTAGAGCATGCCACTGGGAAGGTGCGCTGGGCGACAGCCCCCGCTGAGCCCAGCCTTCCAGTCCTGCAGCGAGGAGCCAGACTTGTGAATAAAGCCATGCAGACCAGCCTGGCTGTCAGCTGAAGACCACCATGTGAACCCGCAGTGTCACATGGAGCAGGAGAGTTGCCTGGTTGAACCCCAAAGCAATTCCTGACCCACACAGTCTTGAAACAGAACGAAGTGAATGTCGCGAGCTGCTCCATGTGGGGGCAGCGTGTGAGGCGGCAGCCGCCACCTGGGACTGGCTGCTTCTGGTTCTCAGCCACTTCCTGGATGAACATGTGTCTGCAGGAGGCTGCTTGGCTTGGCGCCACACATCTGAGTCCCTGCCGGGGCCTGGCCCTGCTACGGGGCCCACTTAAGACAAAGAATGGTCAGCTTCGCGCCAACTTCTCGGCAAGGGGGAAGGCGGGTGCATTTTGAAGCTAGTGCTTACAGGGCTGTGAAAAGTCCCAGACGGAAGGCCCTGGGTGGACTGGAAAGAGCCTGGCACAGTGTGAGCTGAGAGCTCCCTGGTGGGGCCCACCTGCAGCCCCAAGCCGGTCCACTCGAGGGCAGGGCGGCCCTGAAGGACAGGAATGACCGCAGCCTGGCACGCGTGCTCCCTCCAGGTCCTGTTTCTGGGGGGCTCGCTGGGGGTCCTGGCCCGTTGGCAGGCTGCCCTGAGAGAGAGAGGGGCAGGGAGTGGGTTGGAGCCGCCAGGGGGTGGGTTGCCCCAGCCTGCCGCGGCCCCGCCCTGGCACGCCCCCAGCCCCGCCCCAGGCCTGCCCGGCCCCGCCCCCGCCTGCCCCCGGCCCCAGGCCTGCCCCCGCCCGCCCCG
>CM035272.1:1910011-1927058 GCA_020226075.1 Hydropotes inermis | reverse complement strand
CGCGGGCCGCGGCGGGCCGCCGACTTGGAGCGGGCAGCGGGCGGGCAGCGGGGCCGGAGGGGCGGCCGGTCGGCTGGACCGGGGTGGGGGGGGTACTCCTGGCCCCGCCCGGCGGCAGCTGGCGCCCCCCGCCCGGGCGCCCAGCTCCAGCGGGGCGGCGCAACTTGTGCGCTCCCAGCCTCCGGCCGCCCTGGCATCGGGACGGCCTCCGCGCCGCCGCCCGGGCTGCGGACTCCAGCAGGCCGCCGGCCCTGGAACGCTCGGGACCCCTCCTTCCCCAGAGCCGCCCGGGCGCCAGTGGGCAGGGTCGCCGAAGGGCCTTAAGACCGGGACCATCAAACCCGGGGAGGCCCCCTTCCAGAAGCGGGGACCCTCACTCCGGCGCACGCGAGTGTTCCCCTGGCGTTCTCTGGAGCTGGCCCTGCACTTGGGTGGACAGCCTGGAGGCACGGAGGGCCGGCTCTCCCGTCCTCCCGCTGCTCTGCCCTGGACCGCTCTCCAGCTCCAGGTCTGGCCCCACAAAGGGGGGGGGCATGGCCAGGTGCCCCCAGCCCGCTGTCCTCCCGCGGGTTCGGGAACCAGTGAGAGGCCGGGGAGGGGGAGGGGGTGGGGAGACTTTATAAATGAGCCCGGGAAGGATATTAATTTGGCGGTGGGGCCGGCAGCCGCGCTGTCAGGCTGGGTGAAGGATTTGTGCTGAATGGAAATTAAAACAGCTGATTATGAATGAAACCCGCGGTCTGTTGCCGCTCCTGCCTGCCCACCCCCTTGCAGCCTGGGGTGCAGTTTGGCCACCCGGTTGGCCGCCAGAGCGCGGCGCAGCTGCGGGGACGTTTGTTGAGATGGGGAGGTGGAGGGGAGCCGCGTGGAGCCGGCCCCCGCTTCCCGGGGTGGCTGGGTGAGGGTCTGAGCACTCCTGGCCGGCGCGCAGAGGGGCTGTGATGCAGTGACCGGGGTGGGCTTCCAAGTTCGCCAGGTCTAAGAAGACTCCTTCCGTGACCCTGCACGGTTCAGACCTCCACGGGCGCCAGGCTGGGCGCTCTCCTTCCTCAGAGCCTTCAGGGTGGGCACGCACGTCCGTTTTGCAGATGAGAAAACTGGTTGAGACCACCGGCTACAAAGTGATGGTTTGGGGTTTGAAGCCCCAGCCCGTGGTGGTACCCTTGTGTATGGATTGAAAGCTGAGTTGATTGTGATTCACTGTTACTGGGCCTGGCTAGGGTGGGGGGGCCCTGTGTAGGCCAACAACCTCTCCTGTCGCCTGTTGAAGTCTTACACACACGTGTACACACACATACACACACACAGAGGCGCCTCCTGGAATAAGAACGTTCAATTCTGTCTTTGCTCTTCTCCCGACCCCCACCCCCCCGATGAGGCAGGGCCCTGCCTGGGTACGTGGAGCCGGACGGGTCCCTGTCGCTGACATGCTGCTAGGGTCCTAGGAGTGGGCCCGTGGAGGGCCCCGGCTGCAGGCTGGCTGTGCTGGGGTCCCCACAGGGAGGAAAAGTGGTGTCCCAGGAACCTGGACGGTGTCATGTTCCCCCCAGTCCTCCCGCCATGGCAAGGAGGCTGTGGGGTTGCTTCTTTCTGACCCGGCCTGTGGCCTCCCAGGGAGCCCATGCCCCAGGCCTGAGCAGACAGCCCTGGACTCTGATTACACTTTATTTTTTTTCTAAGCTTGTGACTAGCTCTGAAGTCCAGTGGAGTTGAAGGTCCATTTAAGCGGCTACTTGCCTAAGCCCTTTTGTCAACACGGCCTAATCCCTCGTGGGGGGTGCGTGTCAGAAGGCCCGGCCTGGCCAGGCATGGCTGGCCGCCCAGGGCAGACCTGGAGCAGTTGGGCAGGCGGCATTGCCCCTTAACGGTTGTCTGTCCACTTCTGGGGCCTCAGGCAGAGGGCCTGGTCCTTCCAGCACGCACTGCCTGGGGTGTGGCGGGCCTGGGTCCTTGCTCTCACCTGCCCGGGGGTCTCCCAGCTGCCAGGCCTCCCTGTGAGGGGGGGGGTAGGGACAAGCCCAAGGCACGGATCTGGGGGCCAAGAACTTGTCCACAGCCGTCCCTGCTGCCCACGGCTGACCAGCGCCTGCGCCTGTTGAGAGAAGGCCTGCGCTGGCACCAGGCTGGCCGATGGGGCTGGAAGGCTGAGTTCTGCGGTCTCGAGGTCTCAGACGCCATACCCCTGGCTGCTTGTGGCCCATTTGCCTGGGGACGGGTGTAGGGGGCAGTAACAGGATGGTAGGTCCCCTGGTCACCCTCCGGGCAGCTCTTGGGGACCTGGGAGAGCTTGGAGCCCGGGTGAGGGGCATCTGGTAACATCAGAGCCCTCGGGACCCAAAATAGAGCACATTCTCGGGCCTCCCGAAATAACAGGGTCACGTGACTCTGCGGAGGCTGGGCTTGGAGGCCGGCCTGCCGAGGCAGTCCCGTCTTGGCCTGGGCCCTGGGACTGTTGGGGCGTTTGTTTTGGTAAACTCCGGAGGGGGCTCTGTTTGTTGACGGGGGAAGAGTCAGGGTGAGAAAAACAGGCCTCGGATGGGCTTGGCCGTGGCCGTGGCCGTGGCCGTGGCCTGGCTGGCCTGCACTTGGACGCCTGTCCTCTGTGCCTGGGCCCCGTGCGTAGCCCTGACCCACTCTTGCCTGGACGTGGGGGGGCGCGCTGGGGACCCTTGGGAAGGCCCCGGGGGGCAGGCCGGGCGGCTCTGAGCTGGGGCTTGGCAGAGCTGAACGGGCAGCCGTGCGCGCACCGGGGCGGCCGCTGGGGCCTGGCTCCAGCTCTACCAGCTAGTCCAGCTGTGCCTGTCCTTCGGGGCCTCGGGGAGCTGCGCCTCCTCCAGGAGGCCCTCCTCCCGCCCTCTCTGGCCTCCCCCCTCACCCCCGCCCCGGCCCTCGCCCCCGCGTGGCTCTGGGGGTTGGTTTCCGGTGGTGGTCCTTGTCTGTCGTCCTGGGAGAGGAGGCCCCGGGGGCTGGTTGTGGAATTACTGTGCGTGCAGAATGGGGCGGGTGTGCGTGGCATCCGGCATCAGGACGGGGCCCTCTGTGAGTCGGGGTGGGGCAGGCTTAGGGGGTAGCATGTATGGGGGGTGAAGACTCTAAAGGCCTGTTCAGAGCCTGCGGAAGCCGCCTGCAGAGTTTCACCTTCTCGGCTCACCTGGGCTCTTTCCACAGTTGGCCTGTTTTTGCAGCGGGTGGTGGTTTCGAGCTCGGTGCATCCGTAGGAGCAGAGGGCTCCTGGGCTTGACTCAGCCGCCGTCCACAGGATGGGGCAGAGGCCCCTGAGCTGGCCCAGGACAAGACCTGACCCTCCTTCCCTCTTCCCCCTGCTCCTGGCTTTGTCAGAGGTCACGGTAGGTGGCCATGGTGGCCAGGTCTTGAGGTGTCGGGTCTACGGTCTGTTCCCGTGGCAGCCGGCTACCGGCAGGGTCAGGTACGGGCAGGGGTCTGGACCCTCGAGGGCCCTGGTGGCTGGTGGGGCTGTTGCCCATCGGTGGGTGCCCTTTGAGCCCTTTGTCCTGGTGTGTGCTGGGCAGGCCTGTGTCCTGCACGCTGTGGAAGGTTGGAGGACAGGGCCGGTCCCCTCCCCTCTCCCCGCCTCTCCTGCTCCCGCCGGGACGGCTCCGTCTTCACTCTCCCGTCCTCTTCTCCTTCTCCGCAGGCCCCCCACCTGTGCCCTCTCGAGTGACCTGCTGTGCCCCGGGGACCCTGGAGCTGCCCCCTTCCTGGGGGGCTGTGTCTTCTTGTGGGCTGGTGGTCAGGCCCCTGGGGATCGGGTCCTTCGTCCTTGCTGCCTGTGTGTGTGCCCTGCCTGCCGGCCTTTCGGAGCCTCAATTGTTCATCTGCAAAATGGATGCGCGCCCCGGCCCTCGCTGGCTGCAGGGGAAGGCAGTCCGTTGTGTCTCCCTGATGGCCTCCTTCAGAGGCGCGGCCTGTGGTCAGAGCCTCCCCGTGTCCCCTGTCTGGGTTGGCAGCGGGCAGCGTACGGGGGGCCGGGTGTCCAGTGATAGAGCAAACAGGACCGTGAAGCAGAGGCGTAGCTGCTGCTGTCACGGCCGTGGGGCAGACGCAGGAAAGAGGGCGGCCCCCGCCCTGTCTTCCACGCGTGGAGCGCTGCCGCGGCCGCTGGTCTGGGCTCCCGCAGCCCAGCTGGGCCCTGCTTCCTGGCCCCTGGGCGGCGGTGCACGAGAGCCTGGTGCGGGATGTTCGCGCAGTCGTGCCCCAGTGCCTCACAGACGGGGAAATCGCACCCTAGAGTTACAGAGCAATTGTCTACCTCAGCAGCGGAATGAGCGTGAAATGGAGCAGAAAGCAGCTAAATAAAATTGGCCCGGGCCGTCGCAGGGGAGAGTGGGGGCGCACGCGCGCCCCGGCCCGCCCGCCGCCGGCTGTCCCGCGTCCCTCCGTCTGTGTGTCCGTCCCGGAGAACTGCGTCCCTGGGTGAGCAGGGCAGGTGAGCCTGGCGCCTGCCCAGGGCCACCCTTCTGTGGCCCCCGTCTGTCCTGTCTCTGAGTCTGTCCTGTGACAGGTCCAGGGCCTGGTGCTGCCTGTCCGAGGACACGGTGGCGCCATCCCCGGGGTGCCCGCTGTGCCCCGGGCCTGTGTTTCTAGCCCCATGACATCCTCGCAGGGACTGGCCCATGGAGCGGTGGGAGCTGTCGGGCTGGGCTCGCCTCTGCGCGGTTCTGCCTGCCTTTTCTCTGCTCCGGTCGGGCCCTGGGCCCTGGGTCCTGGGACGGGCCCCGATCGCCTGACCCCCAGGTGGCGTCTTCAGAAACCACTTGCCTGGAGGGCCCCGCGTCTGTGCCGCGTCCCGCCTCCCCGGAGCCCTCTTAGGTCACCTGGGCCCTCGGGTGAGCCTTCTGTTCTGGGAGACCTGATGGGGCTTGAAGCCTCACTGTCCTCGTTCTCTCCCATTTGCCCTGGAAAGTCCTCCCAGGTTGTCCGTGGCTGGGGGTAGGGCAGGGCCGAGGGTGGAGAACCACCGGCTGGGTCACAGCTTGAGGTGCAGCCTCAGGACCCCTGTGGCCTGGGGTCCCCGACCTCACCGTCACCCCCCAAGGGCGGAGCTGTCCACAGCAAACTCCTCAGGGCCCCGGGTGGGTGCTGGGGGCGGACAGCCACACCTGGTCCCCAGGGCAGGGCGGGGCCTCGCTTATCTCCGTGTTCCCCACCCCCAACGCACGCACACACATGCTTGTGACTGCACACCCCACACGTCCGTGCACACACGTGCACACGTCCGTGTAACGAACAGATGCACGCACATGCGCACACACGCACGCTGCGAGGGCATGCACGCACACACAGCCCAGTCCCCACGAGGTCTTCCTTAGAAGGACTCGGGCCTGCTGGCTGGCCCCGGTCCACTCAGCGCCCGGGGAGCACCTGCGTGGTGCCGGCCGGGCCCTGCCGCCCCGCAGAGCGGGGCGTGAGCGGTGGGGGCGGCCAGGTTTCCTGCTGGAGCCGGTTCTGGCGCGGACTCTGGCGGAGAGGCAGGCTTGCAACAGGTGTGGGGGAGGGCCCTCCGGATCAGGGTCAGCTGAGACCAGTGCCCAGAGGCTTGGCCCCTGGGCCTGCAAGGCCTGCGCTGGGAGGGCGCTACCGTGTGAGAGGCGGCTGGTTGACCCCGGGACAGGGAGGGGCCCCAGGGCTGTGGGGGTCGGAGTTAGGCCTCCAGCTCTGTGCAGAGGGTGAGCCGAAGGCAGGCGGGGGCTGAAGTGGGGAGGGTCCTGGGTGGGCTTGGAGCCTGACGTGGCCGGTGCCCTGGTGAGTGGGTCTGGGCTGGGGGTGGGGACCCCAAGTGGCTTCCTGGGCGCTCAGGCTGGGCCCTTGGGCTGGAGTTAGCTGTGCCTTCCTTTGAGCACGGGGCCAGGAGAGGACCCAGCCCCCTCGTGCGGGCTCATCCGACCTCCACGGTCCTTGGCTGGGCCTTGGTTTCCCTGGCCGGGTGCAGCGCATGGGGCTGCTGTGACGGGCACTCGCCGAGGCTGTGGCTGTCCTGAGTCTGGAGCCTCCAGCGCAGAGGGGAGGGGACGGAGGGGGGAGCGAGCTGGGCCTGGGCCAGCCGCGTGTAAATCCTGCAGTGGCCACGGATCCACCCCGCGGAGTTCAAAGCTGGGCCCGGGTGTGGCTGCTGGGCTGTAATGAGGTTACTGATTCAACCGGCTTCCTGGTGCTGCCGCGCAGAGCCAAGGGAGGCCTGGAGCCCCGGGACGGATCTAAGTAGCCCGTAATTGACCAATTTAGCTTAAGTGTCCGTGCTGGCCCCGGGCAGAGGTCAGGTGGTGACAGCCCAGGTGGCCGGAGTCGCTGTGCTCACGGGCCCCTGATGGACGGCTGCCTTCTGCCCCTCCCTCGGGAGCGGGCACCAGCTGAGCAGCTGGCCCCGAGCCCCCACCCGGGGGTCCCCGTCGCAGTTCCCTCCTTGCCCGTCTGTGGGCCCAGGTCCTCCAGAAGCTGCCTGCTGTCCCCGGTCAGCTCCAGCCAGGCCATCCCCAGTCGCTCCCTCGTGTGTCTGTGCAGGACGCGGGGCGGCGGGCACTCTGGATGGGGTGCTGGGCTTGGATGTGGGGTGACAGCGTGGCTTTGGAGAAACAGTGGAGGGCCAGCCAGGGAGCGCGCATGGCCCTGTGCCGTCCAGGAACGCGCTGGGGGTTGACTGGGGGGGGACGTCACCCTCAGCTGCTGTTGGTGGCAGCTCACCCCGCACTGTGGAGGGCACGCCCAGAGCCGTATCCAGGGGCTGGCGGGCCAGCCTGGGCCCCCCTCTCTGGAGAATCCCGGCCATGTGTCCAGAGCACCTACCTTGCCGGCCGTTTAGCCCTGAGAGGCCAGGCTGGGTATTGGGGGCGCTGGGTGGCGGTGGCACGGTGGTGGCACGGTGGTGACCTGGCTGAACCGTCCCCGTCAAGCGCACAGGCCCTGTGGTCCACGTTTTGGGGGGGTTTCAGTCTTGGGGAGCTTGAGAGACGTGCGCAAGGTGCCCTGGCTGATGAGGGCCCAGAAGCAGGTCAGTGCTGGGGCCCGAGAGGTGGTGGTCATCCCTCTTGGAGACAGTGCCCGCTCTGCATCCCCGTGGCCCAGCTTTGTCTGGAGCAGCTTTGGGGCGCCCTCAGCAGAGGCTGCCGCCTCCTGGAGACACTTCCTGATTGAGCTCTTGGGGGACCGCCTGAGCCCGCTTGTGGTTGCCCACCCTGGGCGGGCGGGTGGTCGCGCCCACCCCACCTCCAAGGGTCAGGAGCGCCTGTGCCCCGCAGGTCTGCAGCTCAGGCCGGGTGGACAGCCCGGTTTGCTCCCTGGCCAGTCCGCTGAGTGTCCGGGCCGACCCCGTCCCCCTGACACGGTTTCCCTGGGGCCCTCCGGCTGATGGAGTGTCAGCCTCTCGCCCTTGGCCTCCTCTCCTCGAGCTGGGGACTGCTCCTCAGGAAACGGCCCCGGGTCCTCTCCCCGCTGAGGGGGCAGGCCCGGGGCTGTGGGAGCTGGGAAGTCGGCTGGGGCGGGCCGGCCAGATGGCCGGTCCCGGTGGGCCCAGCTGCCCAGCTGTGGTTCTCGCCTGGGGTGTTCTGGTGAGGCGGTTTGGGGGTGAGCAGTGTGCGGGGGAGTCGTCAGCATTGCAGATGGAGGTTGGGTGGGGCCTGTGAGTACTGTCATGCCGGTTTGTGCCCTGTCCCCTGGCATTCTCCTTGGGCCCCCGTCGCCCCGGCGTGGCACTCGGGCCTCTGCTCAGTACCGTGTGACCCTCGCGCCCCTTCCCCACACTCAGCGCCGCTCACTCTGCTCTCTGGCTTTCTCATGTTCGGAGCTGGTCGGTGAGAAGCGGTGTCAGCTCTGAGCGGGGAGGCCGTGGGGCCCTGGCCTGGCCGGGAACCTTTCCGGGTCTCAGTTGCCTCACCTGTCACTGCCTGGGGAAGTCAGGGAGGCTGCAGAGAGGAGGTGACGTTGTTAGGCTTTAAGGGATAAACTAGACTCTGCTGGGTGGGCAGTGGGTCAGGACCCACCCTGGGAGGTTTCAGAAGGGTCCAACAGCACAGCCAGGCTCCTCCACTGGCCTCTGGTTGGGTGGCCCGTCTGTGCTGGCGAGGCTCCAAGTGAGCATGGGGGGTGGTGCGTGTGGTCATCTGCTCTGGGAATAATTGACCTTAGGAGGAGGGAAGGCTGGGAGCGGGCCTGGCCATCACCTGGCGGAGCCCGGCGGCGGCAGCCCCTGCTGACCTGACGTCCCCTCTGCTGCCTGGGCCTGGGACGTGCTGGTCTGGAACGTGACCACGCTGGCCCTGCTCGCGAGCGTCCGTCAGGTCCTGCTCCCGGGGAAGGGGGCGGCCGGAGCTGGGCCCCTCTCCACGTGGAGCAGCTGTCCCCCCTTTCCTCCGTCGCCTGTCTGTCCCCCGATCCCTGGTCCATCGCGAGGTGCCCGCCCCCGCCATGGAGCCTCCTGCGAGAGCGCGGGGCTGCCTGACGGCTCCTCACTCACCCCCTCCTCGCCTGGATTGAGGAAAAAGCTCTGACTGGGGCCAGAGTCCACGGGAGGTGGCAGAGCCGCCCTTGCCCCACCCCTGCTCCCGGACTTTCTGCCCAGGATCAAGGTCGGGGGGGCGGGTAGGGCAGGAGGTGGGGGCCTTGGGCGCCGAGTGCCCGGCCGCTCTGGGCTCAGACGGAGGCGAGGTGGGTCACAACCTTCCTGGGTCGAGCTGGAGGGTCTCAGATGTGGGGAGGGGAGCCAGGGCCTCCCCGCTTCCCTCGTCTGTGTCCCTGGACACAAGGTGGGTGCCAGCGCCGGCCGGGGGGCGCTCAGAGCCCGGCCCTGCCGCATGAACTCTGGACTTGGAGTGCGCTACTTCCTCCCAGTTTATCTCGGTTTCCTCATTCGTGAAATGGAAGGAAGGATGTCGGGCCGCATCGGAGGTGGAAGTGCTGCTCCCCGCCGGGACCCTTGGCCGACACCGCTGGTCAGGCGGGCTCTTGCTCCTGGGGTGGGGGGACCCCGAGGCCTCGGTGGGCTTGGCCAGAAGGCTCGTTTGCTGCTGAACGCAGAGTGGCAGGCGCCACTGCGGCCTTGGAAAGTGTGGGCTGAGTTAGTGTTTTCCGAAAACACATCGTCCTGCTCCCTCCACTTGAGACTCAGAGTCCTAGTCATTGAACGCCTCCTCTGGGGGTCCGTCCCGACTCCCAGGGGAGGGAAGTCCTGCTTGTGCCTGTCTACCCTGGGCCGATTCCTGGGCGTGGAGCGGCCCTCGAGGGAGCCTGAGGCCAGGGCCGGGCGGTGTGTGTTCCGTCCCCCCACGGCCGCTTTGCGTGCTGCAGAGGCCGCCGCCGCCCGCTGCTGGACAGAGCCCGGGTTTCCTTTGGACCCAGTGCCCGGATGCAGCGTGGGGGGCCCTCAGCCCCAGGTGATGCCCTGTGTTGAGACCTGGTTCCTTCCTCTGCGGCTGAGGCCTGTCTTGTGGAAACTTGGCCGGTGGGGCGAGAGGCTCAGAGCTAACCTCCCGCCTGCCTGCCGTTGTCTGTCCGTCCCTTCGTCCGTCTGACTGCAGACGCTTGGCTCCTGTTGGTCACTGGCGTGGCAGGGTTGCGTGAGGCCCAGCCCCCAGGGTGGTGAGCGGTGCTCGGCGTCCGAGGGACGGGGGTGGACCCCAGCACCATCATTTGTCTCACTTTAGACCAGAGTCCTAAAGCCCCTCTGGGCCTTCTCTGTAGAGTGGGGCTGATAAAGCGTGGCAGGGTGGGTCACTCATGGTTGACGAGCGTGGTCATGCCCGCCTTTGCTGTCGGGGAGGATGGTTTGAGTGTAGTGACGGGAGGACTGCAGGGGTGAAGGGGGCGCAGGAGAAGCGTTGCCGGGTTGCCCTGGCGTCACTGGGTTGGGATCTCTAGATTGGGTCATGAAGGACGCGTAGGAGTTTGCCTGGGAGAAGTCAGCTTCAGGTTTGCACGTTAGTTCTGTCTAACTAACGTGTCTGAGGCCTCCCACCCAGAGCTTCGCACATCTCCTGTGTGGCTGGCGCTGAACCAGCGAGGGGGAAGGGTAGAGATGCAGTCAGAGAGCAGGGAGAAGCCTCTGGAACTTCTGTCCCAGGGAGGTGGAGCCGTTGGAGGGTCCTGGGCCAGGGAGGGTGGCATCTGGCATGTGTGTGAGGAGGGCCCGGCGGGCAGGGCAGGGCCCTGGTGAACTAGGCAGACGCGGTCCGGGGCTTTGGCCCTGAACGTAAGAGGGCCTGGGGCTGTGCCTTTCACCCAGGGAGGAGATCACAGCCGGGGCGGGTTTGGGGGCATCAGGACTTCGGTGTGGGTGCAGCCTGGTGCCTGGCCGCTGCTGCCTGGACCCAGGCAGCTGGGCGGGCTGGAGCTCGCGCCGTGGGCCCAGTGCAGTTCCGCTGGTGCGGATGGGCGTCTGAGGGGACGGGTGATACCGCAGGCCAAGGGCACCACAGAGCCCGGGGTGTCCGAGAGCCTCCAAGGCCTCTCTGTGCCTCCCTCGCAGGCTGGAAGGGTAGGCAGGTGTGCGGGGTCCCACGGGGCCTGCCGACTTCTTCCCGGCTCCGTGGTGAGCATGGGGCGCGGGCCTCCTCTGACCAGGCGCGGTCTGGGTGCAGGACCGCGGGCAGTTCTGGTTCCTGCTTGGCCGGCCCCCAGTCCAGGTGCCGCCCCTCCGCCCTGGCTGGCACCCTTCCCGCCCGCAGTCCCAGGGTCACGGGGCAAGGGCACACCTCCCAGGCCTTTGCTGGCTGCGGTCTCTGGGATACAGGCCGGCTCCCATGTGTGTCTCCCTGTCGCCCTGCCCGCAGCTCGTTGCTGAGGCCCACCTGCTTTTGGACAGTCCCGATGTCCCCCGATGGGCAGCGGGGCACTCTCGCAGCGGCTGATGGAGAGGGACGAAATGGCTCTCACCCCCGCGCTGGTCCTGGAAGGGCTGAGAAGCTGGAGTCATCATCACGGGGGCAGCCAGGGACGCCCAGGCTCCTGGGCCCGGTCGGGGGCAGGCTGAGCGTGGCCTTGGGGGAGCGAGTGGGCCTCGCTGAGAGACCCTCCAGGGCTCTGGAGGCGGCCTGCCCTGGGCCTCCCTCCCCTGCTAACCCTAGGCCCCTCCTGGTGGCAGGCCCCGCACACACATGCGTGCATCCCTCCCTGGTT
The DNA here is from genome assembly GCA_020226075.1 of Hydropotes inermis. NCBI lineage: Eukaryota > Metazoa > Chordata > Mammalia > Artiodactyla > Cervidae > Hydropotes > Hydropotes inermis. Next base: position 1,915,934 of record CM035272.1, on the reverse strand, counting down.
CCTGAGATGACTGCCGTCCCAGACGTCTGGACGCCCTGCTCAGAGCTTGGTGGCCCTTGGCTCACGTGCCTGTGTTGGGTGGTCCCTGCTGGCCATGGGTCCCTTGGCTTGGCCCTCAGGACCTAGAGGCCAGGGGACCCCAGGTTCTGCCCCGTCATCCCCTGTTCTCACAGGACCCCGCCTCGCGTGCTCCGGCTGGCTCAGAGGGTCTGTGAGCCAGAGGCTGCTGGACAGAGAGGCCAGGACTGTGAGTGGGATGTGTTTGGGCCCCCTGTCCTCAGGGACCCCCATCCTACCCCGACTCCCCGTGGAGACTTGGAGCCAGGACCCCGTGGGGGCGCAGAGACGGGGTCGGGTCACCCCTGTGGCCGGGTTCCTGGACCGGAGCGCACGTGTGAGCCTCTGTGCCTGAGCAGGTCGCGTGTGCCCACACGGGCAGGTCCGGCCTGGAGATGGACCCACAGTCTTTGTGGGCCCTGAGGGCCCGGAGCCCAGCTGAGCAGCAGGCGTGGGCAGTGCCCGGGGTGTGTGCGGAGAGACCTGACCAGTCCGAGGGACAGGGGGCCCAGGGACCAGCGTACTGTGTAGGATACTGGGGTCTCTCCTGAGGACTAGGATGTACGCTGGAGGAAGACCGCGGGCCGCTGTGCGGACGGGGGTCTGGGGCCAGCTGGTCCTGGGTCAGACCGCTGATGTCACCCTCTAGTCTCCCCGGCCAGTCCCCTGGAGCTCCCGCTGGTTCCGGGCCTGGGGCAGGGGTCAGATGAGCTTAGACCCAGGGGTGGGGGTGGAAGGGGCCCCAGGAGGGACAAGGATGCTCTGGAAAGGCCCCCGTCCTGCTGCCCCGGGCCCGCGCTGTGGCGACCACACTCACAGTCAGCAGCGCTCACCCGCCTTTCCAGCGGGCGCCCCGGGCAGGCTCAGACGGTCAACGAGCATTGGCCCAGCAAGGGAGGGCCTCCCTGGACGAGGCGGGTGGTGGAGGGTCCCCGCCCCGCCAGAGCTGGGGGGCCACAGAGCCCCCTCATGCCCTCTGACCGGGCTGTCTTCCCTTCCGAGGGATCCTGCAGCCTGGGAGAACGGCCGGCCTTGAGGCCGGGGTCAGCCACGCACACTTTAGCGTGAATGAGCCTGACGCTAACCCTGCAAGTGCCCGCAGGGAAGGAGGGCATGGAAGGCTTCCTCGCAGAGAGCTAGGCCGGCTCCCTCACGGCGCTCTGGTGCCCCACGTCCTGACCGCCTCAGACAGAGCGTTCTGCTGATGGTGAGGGTCCCAGGCGGGGGGAGCCCGGCAGAGGGAGGCGGTAGGCTGGAGCTGTGGGCAGGGCAGGGGTCCATGTCCGAGGCCCACAGGGCCTCAGCCCCTCGCCCAGGGTCACTCGGCCGGTCAGCGGCAGAGCTGAGACCCAAACCTGGCTCTCGAGACCCCTCTGGGGCCTTTGCTGCGCAGGGCGCGCAGCTGGCCTCCTGGGGTGGCTGAGGCTGGGTGGGGGGAGACATTCCTTGCCCGGGAGGGGCCCAGCGTGGAGCCCGCCCTGCTGGGCCGGGAGCTGCCTTGTTTCCTACACAAACAACCAGGGCCGGCTGGAGCAATTTTATTTTTATTTCCTATTTTTACTTCCCCGTTGGCTCTTTTTAGCAACTCTGGGTTAGATAGGCCCCCGCCCTCCAGTCTCCACCCGGCTTCCTGGCCCAGGCCTGGGGCCGTGGGGAAGCCAAGTGTGTGTGCGCGAGACCCTGGTTCAGCTGCGAGGCTTGCACAGGCCTGCTGGCGGGGAGCGCGCTTCTCCGCAGGGAGTTCTGCGAGGTGGCCTCTTCCCCTCCCCGGAGGCCCGTTGTGGGGAGGGGGCGGTGGCGTGGGTGTGCCCCCTGGCTCCCGGGCCCATGCCTTGATGCCCTGCCCTGGTTCTCTGCTGGAAGTTGAGGTTGGGGGTGGCCGTGATGGAGGAGGAAGGGTGATCAGTGTGGGCGTGCCTGCTGGGCGGAGTGGGCTGGGGACACGCAGGTGAGCAGTGTGTCTGCCTCGGACCTGGCTGAGCAGAGTGCGCCCACTCGTGCCTGGGCTTGGCCTCCTGCAGACCGCATCTGCTGGACCCAGGCCCGACCCACTGAGGGAGCAGCCTGCTGCGGGGTGGCGGGGGAGGCGTTGGAGTGTCTGGCCAGCCGAGGTCTTTCTGTGACGGGTGTGGGGGATGTGGGAGCCCTGGGTTGGGAGTTTACTGCCCAGCCTGGGGCGAGGGGGCCATCACCTGCCTGCATGGGTGCAGCTGGGCCTTGTGCTAGCATCTGGCATTCGGTAGTGGGTCCTGGGCTCCCGGGTCAGGCCTGGGTGGGCCTGGGGCTCAGGTGGAGAGCCGGTGGGCTGCAGTCCAGCCGCTGGCCTGGTGCCAGCCTCTGCCCAGCGTGCTGTACCCCCCATCTGCAGGTGCAGGCAGACTCGGAGGCCCAGTGGACCCTTGAGTCCTCTTGGGTTGCGGGTGTGGGGCCGCCAATCCCGAGTGTTCTGCAGACCAGGAGACTGAGGTGCCCGGGCTGGGCATACCGCATCGTGCTGTCTGCCCCAGGCCTTCCGTGTGGAGGGGCTGGGCGGGACAGGCCAGGGTGGCAGGGTTTATCCAGGGCCCCATGTGGGGGCCCCATGTGGGGGCCGTGGGGTCAGAACGGAAGGCCTGTGTGGTCCTGCCATTGGGGAGTTGCCGGCCGGGACATGGACACAGAGGCACGTCCCTTTTACCAGTCCTGCAGTGTCCACGTCAGAGATGGACCAGCAAGTCTGGGCGAGACCCCAGTGTGCTGCGGGCGCCTGAGGACGCAGGGCGGTGTGGTCAGGAAGGGCCGTGAGCGGGGATGGACGGAGGACACATGGGCCCAGCCCCATGTGTTCTGTGCCCGGGGGGCCCTGCTGCATGTCCGCCCCTCCATCTGCTGGCAGTGACGCAGGTGCCAGGCGGCTGGTTGAGCCCGGGTTCGCTCCTGCTCAGCCCGCTCGTGCCCAGGACCCTCTGCCACTCCAGAGGTGCTGGGTGGGCTTCCTGGGTGGGCGTGGGCAGCAGTGCCCAGACCCAGCTGGTGGGTCTGGAATTCTGACCTGAGGGGCCAGTGGCGGGTCCCCAGGGAGGAACCGGCTTGGCCTTGCTCCTGGCCTGTTGTGAGCTGGCTGGCTCAGCTGGCCTCCGTGGTGACTGTCGTCCCGCACGAGGCGGCCTTCCCTCTGGGCTGAGGGATGTGGCTGGCCCCGCCCAGGAGGTGTCCACTGCTGCTGGCCCGTGGGTGCCGAGACCACGGGGAATACCATCATCAGAGGCCAGAAAACCGAATCCCGTGGCCGAGGCGGGTGGGGGACACCTCCTCCTTGGAGACGATGGGCTTTCTACGCCTTGCAGAGGCGGCGTTGGCAGAGGGCATCTGCCTGGTGGGGCTCCTCCCGGGAACCTAGGGAAGCCGCGTGCGGGCTGGGTGGCCCTGTGGGGGCAGCCCTCCTGAGCCTGGTCTGGGTGACCACTCGGCCCTTTGCAGCTGAGTGACCTGTGGCAGCGTGTCCCTCTGAGCCTGGGCCTTTTCCTCTGTGGAGGGGGGTGGTAACCCTTCCGGGGTGCTCGTGGGGGTGAACCTTCAGTTCTGGGGGCCCCTCTGACCCTCGGAGTCGTCCTCACTGTGGTGCCCGAGGGCCTGTGGAGGCCTGTGGCGTGGCGCCCAGCGGCGGGTCGGGCTGTACGGGGAGATGTGGGAATTTGCCCCCAGGAGGGAAGGGTTTCCCTGGAAGGGGTGGTTCCAGACTCTTCTGGGGCCCAGGAGTCCCCCAGGACCAGGAAGGGAGCCCCCTTGCAGGTGCTGCCTTGAGGCGGACTCAGTGTGTGTGAGGGCGCTCGGTGCCTTGTCCGCCCCGGCCTCTCCCCTCACGGCCTGGGCAGGAGCGGCGTTCACGTGGGTGGCTCCCTGGTGGGTGGGCTCGGGGAGCAGTGCCCTGCACCCCCGCCCCCATCGAGCACGGCCCCAGGCCGTGGAATGGTGTGATTCTGGGCGCCTCTCTTCCTTCAAGCAAAGAGGATCTTTCGAAACTGTGGGAAAGAGCATTTCCTCCCCAAACGCGGGTGGGGGGCGGGGGCTCGGTCAGCAGACGTGACGTCCCTGGCGCCCTCTCGCCCTCCCGTACTCCTGCCCGTGACACTCACGGGCCCTCACTGGAGGGGTGGGTGGGTGGTCAGGCCTGGTCAGCTCCCCTCTCTCCCCCAGATCAGGCAGACGCCCCCTGCAGAGCGGAGCCCCGCGGGGTCCCTGCTGGGCCATGTGCGCTGTGAGTCTCCAACTCTGAGCCTTCATTCTCTCTGTTCCCGCTGCTGGGTGGGCCTGCCCTGCCCTCCCCCGGTACTTCGCCCCTGCAGTCTGATTCCGGCGCCCCTCCACCTCGAAACTGTCCCCAGGCCCGAGCCTGCTCCGTGCCCCAGGAGGGGGTCTGGCCAACCTTGCATCACCCGGCCGGTCCTGCCCCAGGCCTCGGTGTCTGCAGCCCCAGGCGGGTCCCTTCCTGGGTGGAGGGCAGAGAGAATGCTTGGTCCCTGGCCGGGCCAGGCCCCGGGGCGGGAGCTGGGCTTCAGCGAGCTCGCTTCCTGCCTGTGCTGCTGGAAGGGGCTGTGATTTGGACCCCCCTCCCCCACCCCGGGCTCCTGACTCAGCAGCCGCAGGGTGGAGAGGAGACCGGATTTCTTGACAAGAAAAAAACCCCAGCCCGGGGCAACGATGGCCCAGATTTCTTTTGCGAAGGTGGGAAGTTGAGCCCCTGGTTCTGTCTGGGTTCCCAGCAGGAGGGTGGGGGGGCGGGTGGGGCTGGAGCCGGCTCTGGGCCTTGGGGCCGTGCACCGCCCCCCTCCCCGCCCAGCCGACTGCCCTTCCCTGGGCACCACCCTCTGTGGGTCCCCAGTGCCCGCAGGATGTGGTTCTCGCTGCCGCCTGGCCCTGCTCTCCTGTGACCCCCGCCCCGGGTCCCTTGGTCCCCAGGAGCCGCGCCTGCCCTGTCCTCCGGATCCTGCACACCTTCCCTCTCTGTCAGGTGTCTACATGTGTGCGTCCTCCTCCAGGAAGCCCCCCTGTGTTAGGTCCCCTCCCTTCACGGCCGTGGTGCCAGCGTCCCATCCCAGGAAGGAGAGACGGGCAAGGCCCCTGAGCCCCCTCAGCATCAGTGCTGGCTGGCGGTCAGACGGCGACCTCCAGGGGCCCTGGGCCAGGCGGAGGGCCAGGGTCTAGTGTTCACAGAGCCCGTTGCTTCGGCTGCTTGAACGGGAGGGCGCCTTGCCTGGTGGAGTGTTCAGGGGCCCCTCTGCCTGGAAAATGGGAGGGGGTGGCCCCAGCGGCCACTGTGAGTGTCCAGCCTCAGGGCCGCGGGCAGCGTCTCCTTGCCTGTTGGGGGCACAGCCACGCCCCCTGGGGTGTCTCAGAGCTGGTGTCTGCACGACCTGAGTGTGTGCCAGGGAAGGGCCAAGTCGCAGATGGGGGCTTCGTGTCTCCTGGGCCAGCAGCGGTGGGGGCACCTGCTGGGCTTGGGGCCCTTCCTGCCCAGACCTGGGGCCAGAATGGACGCGACCCTTTGGGGGGTTGGCTCCTGGGGTTGGGCAGCCACAGTCCTGGCCTCAGCAGCCTCCAGCAGCAGAGGCCGCGGCCACGGGCTTGGGTCTGGCAGGACCATGTCTGTTGCTCTGACGTTTCGTTCTGGGCCTGGTCCTTCCTGGAGGTCTTAATCCAGAGTCTAATAACAGCCCCGGTGTCTCCCCACCCCGGTGACCCCCACCCCGGTGACCCCCACTCCCGCTGACCCCCACCCCGGTGAACCCCCACTCCCGCTGACCCCCACCCCGGTGACCCCCACTCCCGGTGACCCCCCACCCCGCTGACCCCCACTCCTGCTGACCCCCACCCCGCTGACCCCCAC
>CM035272.1:1872282-1905011 GCA_020226075.1 Hydropotes inermis | reverse complement strand
GCCTGAGTGTGGGGCCGGGGGTGCAGACTCTGGCCTGAGTGTGGGGCTGGGGGTGCAGAATCCGGCTCCGTGTGTTCATGGGTCAGGATGGGCGCGCCTGGGGCTGAGTCAGGAGGCCTGGAGTGGGAACGGGGGGAGCTCCGGTGGTCTCGAGGGCCCCCTGAGTGACATGAGGGGCCTGGGTGCGGTGGGGACAGCTCTGGGCTCCAGGGCCACCTGGCTTGGGCCTGCCCAGGCATGTGCTGGGTGCTTGGCAAGCTGGGGTCGGGGAGCCCCCAGGCCTCCCTGGTGGCTGGGGAGCCTGGACGTGGGGGACAGTGCCACTCCAGGAGGGCAGGGGCTGGGCTGGGGTGTCCAGCCAGGCCTGGTGGTTGCTCGCAGGGACCCTGGGGCCTGCGGGTGTGTCCTGGGCCCCAGGGTGGCAGCAGCGGTCCCCTCCAGGCCCGCAGACGACGGCCCAGTCCTGGGCAGAGCTGCCCGGCTCCTCCCCGCTGCGCCCCTGCCCAGCGGCGGGCAGAGGTGGCTGCCCGCCAGGAGCAGGCTGTGTGCGGCGGCGCGTCTGGACCACCCAGCCTCCTGCCTCCCTCCGCCGGGCCTCGTGTTTTCCTTTGGCGGGGCTGGCGCTGACTCCCCGGCTGCCGGCAGGCGCTGGGCGCCGCGTGCCCTGGCTGCGTCCGGCGGCTCTCGCCCGGCTCAGCGGCGGTTTCCCCAGCGAGGCAGAGTTGGGATGCGGGTGTCGTGGGGTTGTCTGAGGGGCTGAGGGCAGGGCTTCCTGTTGGTCCTCAGCCTCCCCTGAACCCCGTGGGGGGTGGACAGGGCCCTCGCATCCGGCACGGTCCTCCTGGAGAGCAGGGTGCCCACCGCCTTGGGGGATGTCCCTGGGGGCACTGCATGGGCTGGGGGGGTGGGCTGCACCTGGAGTTTTGGGGCCTCAGGAAGCGAGCTTAGCTGGGAAGGAGCCGTGTTTATTTTCTTAGATGATTTAAAGGCCGCTGGAATGGTGCTTGTGAATGTCCCCACAAGGTGGAGTTTCTGATGGCCCTGGGTGTGGGAGGCCCCGGGAGCCGAAGGGGGCCCTGGCAGCCTGGGCTGCGTGCGTGCGTGCGTGTGTGCCTCTGAGCATGCACGGGGGCATCAGGCTGGCGTCCATTCACGTGGCTGCCCGGGGCACTGCCTGCCCTCAGCACACCTTCCCCTGCGTGTGGAAGGGCCCTGACAGCCGGGGGGCTCCATCTGCTTCTTAGGGACTCTGTGCCCCAGTGCGTCCATTTGCCAGTCCTCCTGAAGGCGTGGCCTGGACACAGCTCGCCTCTTCCAGGTCAGAGGGTTGTCTGCCTTGTCCCCCCGCCATCCCCTCCCCAGGGCGGGAGGGCTGAGGTGCCCTCCATCCGGCAGTGACACCTGGCCTCAGGCAGGGAAGGGCCTTTTCTCCTGGCAGCCTCCTGGGGCCTTCGGAGGGCGATTGGTGTCCAGGGCTGGGTGAGCCGAGCTGTCTGTGACCTGGGCTTCCTGAGCTCTCCCTGACGGCGCTGGCAGGACTCGGGGGCAGCGCCAGACACCGCTCCACGCCTCACTGGGGGTGCCCTGAGGAAGCTGAACCTGCAGCCAGGGAACGGTCCGAAGGGGCCGCAGTGGCGGGCTGGGGCCTGCCGCTGTGGGGAGCAGAGGTCTCGAGGCCCCGGAGCAGGGACTCAGGCTGGCCCTGCCCGCAGGCCTCCCTGGTTGGCTGGCCGTGGCTGCCTGGGGCCTCGGGAAGGTGCGGCCGTGGAGCGGGAGGGCATGGGTTGTTCTGACCCGGGCTCTGCCGTCATCTGCAACTAGTGGAACTGAGCTGTCTCTGCAGGAGCTGAGTGACACGGCCGTGCCCCTCGTCATTGTAATGTCTGCAGAATTTGCAGCCAGATGCCGCCGTGAGTTACTCTGTGTCTGCCCTCCTGAGCGGTCGGCCGGGCGTGAGAAGGCCTGTGGGCCCAGTGAAGTGTGAGGCTGAGTTAGCTGTAGCTCTGACCCAGTTAGGGCGCCTCCCCCGGGCTGCCCGCCTTTGAAAGAGGGGAGCTTTCAGAACTGCGGTGTCTGGGCCACGGCCTAGCCCAAGGAGGGCGGCAGCCTTGGAGCCGGGCTCCCCAGCAGCCCTGGGTGACGATGGCGTGCAGCTGGGCCAGCAGCTCCCGGTGCCCTTCCTGTAGCTGTGTGTGTGTGTGTGTGTGCGTGTGCGTGTGCGTGTGGCAGGGGCGGGTATGTGTGGTTCCCAGGAAAGCTGCATCTTCGGGAGCTCTGCTGTTGCTGAAAGTCTCAGATGTGGGTCAGGCCGCGCCCCGCGCCCCGGGCCCTCCTCGCTCCTCAGGCGATGCTCATCTGAGTCCCTGATCTTGGCTCCTGTTCCGTCCCCCAGGCCTGTGCACTCTGACTCCCCTGCCAGCGCCCGTGGGCCTTCCAGGCCGGCGATGATCGTGGGCCTGCAGGGACTGGGGCCACCAGGACGTGTCCGCTGGGAGTCGGGGGGCCTGCCCCAGCGCTGCGGGGTGTCTGGACCAGGGGGACTCCTGGGGCTGGGGAGCTCAAGAGCTGGGTCTGTTCCAGAAGCGCCGGGGCCTGTGAGTGAAGGAGGGGTGTGCGTGCTCTCTTGGCCTCCGGGGTGCAGGGTGGGTGGGGCCGCGCTTCCTGCAGTCAGGACCCCCGACACCGTGCCTGTCTCTGCCCCGGGGCCTTTTCTTCCTCACCTGGGGAACTGCAGGCCCAGGTCCCTGGGGGGCTCTGGGTCCCCAGGGCCAGGGGGAGCAGTGGCCGGGGGGCTGGGCCAGGCGGGGGCTGGGAACCCTGTCAACCAGAGGACCGATGATGAAGGCAAGTGGGATCCTCACTGTGGGTCAGGGAGACGTCGGGCGCCCCCCACCCGTTTCCGGATCTGGCCGCGGGAGGCGGGGAGGTGAGGGGCTCTTGGTCGGCCGGCACGGGCCCTGCTGCTTGTCCGCTTAGGTTCTGATCTCTGCTTGTTTGGGCTTCACTCTGCGGTGGGGTGGGGAGGGGAGGGGAGGCCCAGAGTTCAGGGGCCAGCAGAGCCCGGGAGAGAAGGGACGGGTGGCGGCTGCCCGGGGCGGTTTGCACAGGGTCCTCCGTGGCTGGAGCGAGTGCCCGAGGCAGGGAGGCCTGGACCCCTACCCGCTGCCCCGGGGGTGGGGGGGCGGTACCGCCTCCGCCCTTGCCCTGTTCCCCAGCCTGAAGGGCGGCGGGTCCTTGCAACACGGCGGAGGCAGGTAGGGGCCTGGCCCGTTGTGCAACTGCAGCTGTGCGCCGAGTCCCTCCCCGGCCCTGCCTCTGCTCTGCCCTGGAGTCTGCATTTTTTGGAAAGCTTTGCAGCGATCTAGTCCCAGGGGGGCAGAGGCTGGGAGCGGCTGGGCTGCTCCCAGGTGTCCCATGAGCCCTTGGTGGTGGCGGGGCGGGAAGGGGCGGGGTTGACCACAGTTAGGTTGGGGAGGGGGGTGAGGTCTGGGCTGGCTGCTGGGCTTTGATGTCCCTGAAGAGGGGCAGGGCCGTGTGTCCACGGGGAGCCAGAGCAGGGTCCCCCAGAGCTCTCCCTGGCTGAGACCAAGCCTCCTTTCCCCGCTGGCCCGAAGCGTGGACCCTGCTGGCCTTCGCACCTTTCCTTGCCTCTCCTGGAGGGCTGGGGGCCTTCTTAGGCGGTGGCCTGTCTTCACCCAGCTTCTCCACCCCGGCTGGCTAGACTTGTCCCGAGTTGGGGGTAGTGTCAGGCTTCTGTGGGCCGCCCCACTCAGAGCAGGGGGCCTGTGGGCAAGCTCCTTAACCCACCCTGCCGCACTCAGCTTCTGGTCGCTGACGTGGGCAGGCTGCGTGCTGCTGCCTTGCTGGTTCTCGGGGCGGCGGTGGGATTGGCCTGGTTAACGTGGCCGCGGGGCCTGGGGTCCCTGGACCTGGCCTTGGGCTGGGTTCGCGGTGCTGGGTATAAGACTCCCTGGAGGTCGGTCCAAGGGGAGGCGGGGGTGCCGGGCACAGAGCCCTGCGAGGAGGGTGGCCCCTGTGCAGAGTGGGGGCCTGCGGGGCAGGCTTGGGGCCTCCTTGCCCCCAGCTGAAGGCCCTGAGTGCCTGGCCCCGGGGCACACGCTCCTCTTCACTGGTTCTTGGGCCAGACATTGCAGGGCTTCAGGTGGGAAGGGTGGAGTCTGTCGGGGTCCTGCTGGGGCGTGGTTGCAGCTTGGGCGGCTGCACCTGTGCCCACGCGGCTGGGAAAGGCCTCCCCTCGCCGGCCCCCGCTCAGCCCCCACCATGCTGGAGGGCGTCTCCTGGGGCCCCTCACCTGCCCCCCTCCCCGCAGGCAGCCCCAAACCTCAGGCCCGCACCTCACGCGGGGCACCCCAGGAAGCCCCGGGGAGGGTTGGGAAGCGGAGAGAGTGCAGCGGGGGCAGAAACAGCACAACAAAGCAAAGCAAAAGCCTGCCCCCAGCCCCCAGCCCGCACCCCCACGCCTCCTTATCTGGTCCCCAGGCCTGCCTGTCGTAATAGCTTGCTCGCTTGCTCGCTCTGGGGCTGGGTTGAGAAATGCGATCGAGAGATAGTCGTCCCGGGCGGTCGGACGGGTTTGGATCCTGCTCCTGGTGGAGGGCCTGCTCCCCCCCAGGAGAAACTGGCCTGCACCCTCCCGCCTGTGCCCGGCCCTCTTCTGGGGAGAGGGGGCTCTGGGGGCCAGGAGGGGAGCCTGTACCGGGAGGACCTTCCCCCTGCCCTCGTCCCACAGCTGTGTGACGTCAGGACCCCCCCTTTGCAGCCTCAGTTTCCTCCTCGGCCCCTGGGGTGGGGTTGGAAGGAGGGGGTCTGTGTGCAGGGGTCGTGCAGGCCCGGGGTGCTGCCGGGGACGCAGCCCTGAGCAGGGTGGAGGGAAGAGGGCTCCTCCCCAGCGGAAGCCGGGCTTCTGTAAGCTGGGCCCTTCCGGGAGGCAGACACGTGCCGGAAATAAGCAGTGAGGGCCACACTCAGGGCCGAGCGCGCATTCCCAGAAAATGCAGCGAAAACGGCGCTTTCTTCGGACGATGATCAGTTTTGCCCCCGCAGCCTGTGACCTGTGTTATCAGAGGACGGGAGTGTGGGGCAGCTTGGGGCAGGGAGTGGTCAGTGCTGGCCGAGGAGGAGCCCAGGGCGGCCACAGGCGTCCATGATACCGGGGAACACGGGGCGGCGGGCTGGAGCGTGGGGCATGGGACCCTCTGGGTGCGTGTCGGGAGGGACTGTGACCCCCACGTGTGTTCCTGTGGACAGACCCTGGTCACCTGCCCTTCAGAGGGGTCCCTGTGGGAGGCCGTGTGTCACTTACAGGAGTGGCCCTGGCCGAGGAAGGAGCCAGCTGTAACCCCGTCCCCGGGTCAGAGCCCAGGCTGCCGCCTTCTGTCTGGACCAGCCTGCGTGCCCTCGCCTGCGAGTGTGCCAGCCTGCTGGGCTCTGGGCTGGACAGGGGGCTTGCCAGGCCGTCAGTGGCCGCTTTCAGGCAGGAGGTCACTGAGGGCTCAGAGTTGAGTTGGGGCGGTGGGCGGGATGTGGGCAGCTGCTGTCCAGGGTGAAAGGGCCTCCATCAGATGCCCGGGCTGGGGTGGGGCTTGAGGGGAGCCTTCCTCGAGGAGGCAGCAACCTGCAGGTAAGGGAGTGGGTAGGGGCCGGGGGGCAGCAAACTCAGAGGCCGAGAGACGAAACAGGAATTCTGGGTTCTTGTGGGGAGGCCAGGCCCGAGGGCAAGGGGGGTCACGGCAGGCCCAGAGGGCTTTGTGGGGTCTGACTCGAGCTCCTGGGCGCCCTGGCCGTGTCACATGCAGGAGTCGGCGGGCTCCAGTGGCAGAGAATTCCGCAGGACCCAGCCTCGCGGGCGCTGTTCGCTGCTGTTGCTCTGAGTCTCCCGGCCTCACACTGCTGTCTGCAGGATGGGGCCGGGGGCCGGGGCCGGGGTGTCCGCGAGGCCGCGGGCTGGCCTTGGGCGTGTTGGCGGTTCTGAGCTTGGTCTTCGTGGCACGTGGGCAGAAGACCAGGAGCCCTGCCGCTCACCAATCACTGCGTGGGCTCAGGAGCTAGCCCCAGGATCCCTCGGCGCCCAGGAAGCCGCAAGGGAATAAGGGGTGCGGGAGAGCCGGGGGCCACGGCGGGATGGCCGGGCGGCTTGCGCTTCAGCGGGTGCAGGCTTGGGTGCAGAGGGCACGTGGACACCCCCTGGTGAAGGAGAGGCTTCAGGTGAGGCCAGGAGGACGCAGGGTCAACAGCGGAGACCGGGGGGTGGCGGGGGTGCCCCTGTCCATCACTGGGACAAGGAAGGGAGGCCGCGGCGTTGCTGTTGGGGCCGGGCTGGGGGTCCCCGGCCCTCCCGAGCGAGGGCGTCTTGGAACTAGACTTGGAAGCGGCCGTTCCCCTTGCCCCTGCGGAAACTGAGGTCCAGCGGTGGGTGCCTGAGGCCATTCAGAGCCTGGGAGGGCTGCGGGGCCGGCGGCTTTGGTTGTCTCCTGTGGCGGGCTGCCCGTGGGCTTCGTGTCGGGAGGGCGCCTTGTGGTCAGAGCTCAACAGCGACCGGCTGACTGGCTGTGCGGGGCGGCCCGCCCTCCCCAGGCGCCTTTCTCCTCGGGCTTCGCTCCTCTTCCCCCTCATCCCTCTTGGCTCCCTGGTGCTCCTGCCGCTGGGGAGGGTGGTCCCTTCCCCTGGCCCTCCCACCGCCATCAGTGGGCCTGGCTTTGAGTTTTCCTGAGGACTGATTGAGACAGACCCCTCGCCTTCTCTGCTATAAATAAACAATAATAATAAACACAGTCAGCATTTGTGGCCGGATCCCTACCGGGGGGCAGGCACATGTGGCCAGGGGCGGGACCGGCCATGGTGAGCCCTCGTGGGGGCGGGAAGCAGGTGGTCCCTCCTCCGTGTCCACCTGTCCAAACACACTGCCAAGGCTCCGGAGGTCTTGCGCCTGCCCTGGGGACTCCAGCCCACGTCCTGTCCGTTTCCCTCGTGGGCTGCCTCTGGCTGGCTGGCTGGGGGCAGCCTGGGGGCTCTGGTGGGCCTGGCCTGCGAGGGGAAGGGGCTCACACTCCCGAGACGCCTTGTTGCCCCCACCAGGGGTCAGGGTGAAGGGTCTGGGGACCCTGGGATCCCGGGCTGGAGAGGGGCGAGGAGCCAGACCCGGCGGTGGGGCTTGGGGGGCCGGGCGCCTGGCGGGGTGGCGTGCTGTGGCCTCAGCCCCGCTGCCTGGGCTGGTGTTCCCACGGCCGCTTCGAGCCCTGGCTCTGACCCGAAGCCCCTTTGCTTTCGTTGTCCTGCCCGGGGGGGCGCGGGGTTCCTGGGCCTGGCTGAGAGCCGCTTGGTGGCCTGCCCAGGCCCTGGGGCGCGGGGTCGGCATCCGGCCGCTGCCCGAGCCGGTGACAGGCTGCAGACTCCCTGTCGTCGGGCCCGGGCGGAGTTGGCAGGAAGCAGCTGTTCCTTCCCCTCCCTGCCTGCTGGTCACGGGACCATGCTGTGACCGTGAGCTCGGCTCTGCCCTGTGGCCTTGCAGAAGTCCCAAGTTCAAGTCTGCATCCTTGTGTCTGCTTCCTTCCCCAGAGGCCTGGCGGTGGGGACCACGTGGGTGCAGCACCCGCCCCGGGCCCCTGGTCTGAGCCACTCTCAAGCCCACCGAGTGGTCTCTCTCGGTCCTGCAGACAAGAGGCGCTTTAGTCACAGGGCTGCCTTGTCTGGGGGGCAGCCTGGGATCTGGAACCACTGGGGGCGGGGGAGTTCTGGTCAGCACCTCCTGGAAGCAATAGCCCCATCCCAGGTCTGGGGATCCTGGGTGTGGGGGGCTGCCCACTGGCCTGGCCAAGACCTGGGACCTCGGCCTGGGGGGACAGTGATCACATGGCACTGAGGTGGGCTTTGAGCTGTGCTATTGGGCGTCTGGGGGACGGGGTCTCGGGCTGGGAGTCTGGCCCGTCTCCAGGGGCTGTCAGAGCCCCAGGCGAGCCCCCCGCTGGCTGTGGTCTGGGGTCAGGGAGACACCTTGGTGGGGTCTTGGAAGGCCTGACTCCCTTTGAGCCTGCCGTGGCTAGTGCCTCGTCTGGGCTCTGCTGGGGTTTTATCTGATGGGAGCCAGTGGCCTTGCGGTGTTGGACTTGACTTTCCCACATGCCTTGCCATCTGACTCATCAGGGTAACGTAGTGACCGTGTTGCTAATTCGTTTGACTAATTACTTCTGGAGCTTTCTCTGGGCCTGGCACCTGGTCTTGGAGCCAGGAGGGAACTTGGAGAGCTCAGTGACATGGCTCGGAAAATGCAGGCCTCCCTCGAGGCGGGGTGGCTGCCCCCAGGCCGGCCCCGGCACTGCCCGGGCCCGTGAGCCACTGGGCTGCAGGCCCCTGTGTGCCGAGGTGCGTTTCAGGGCCTGGCCCGCGGCGTCTGGCCCTGGGGTCCCTCCCTGCATGGCCACCCACCGCCCCTCACTCTCCCCAGCCTGAGTCTGCCCTGGCAGGGGTGGGACAGCTGTGGCCAGGAGGCCACGGGGATGAGATGCTTCTAACGCACTCGATTTACCGGGAGCTCGGGCGCCCGCTGCATCATGCCTCCATCTGTCGGTGATGAGCTTTCAGTGCTGTAACTCTGCGTCCCGCGGCGTGCTGCGGTCCTTGGGGTTGCAAAGAGCCGGACACGGCTGAGCGACTAAACTGAATTGCTGAGCAAGTGTCTGATGGAGCTGGTTAAAATCTGGGGCACGGCGGAGGTTCCTGATTTGGGAGCAGGCCTGTGGGCGCTCAGGGTTGATCCGCCGTCTGCCCACATGGCCAGGTGGAGGTGGAAGGTTCCAGAGCGAGCTCCCAGCCCAAGTGCCTAGGGCTTCCTCGTGGTTTGACGTGTGCAGGGGCCTCCCCGCCTCCCCCGGCCCCGCCGGGCTGGGCTTGTCACCCGGGTGCGCCCAATGCAGCTGGAGCTGGCCTCGGCAGGTGCGCTGAGAGCCACCTTTCATCCCTGGGGTGGCGGGTGGGGGGGTGCCTGCAGTAGCCTGGGTGCTGGGCTGGGCCTGGGGTCACGAGAGTCGCCTCCAAGCAGGAGAGATCGGAGGTCCCTGGGGTCAGCCTCAGCGCCCGTGTTGAGCCTCTTGTCTCTGGAGTGGCTGTGGCTGGCTCCTGGGTTCCAAGCGGGAGGTGGGGGCTGGTCTCCTCGGCCAGCAGCCCTGCCCCCCGCCGCAGCCTGGCTCCCACACCATGTTCCGGGGGCCCGAGGTGTCCATGGCTGGGAGCCGTCCTTAGGGGAGGACGGGGCGGGGGGCTGCAGAGCTGGCACCCCACCCTGCCCCCGCGGCAGGTCGGGGACGGATGGTCACCGCAGGGTCCTGGGCGCTTGTTTCCTGCAGGGCTCTGCCCGCGGGTGGGGAGCTGCCTGGGGGGAGGGATGCCCTGTGAGCGGTGGCCGCGGGTGAACGGGCAGCAGGACCTTGCTGCCTCTGCCCCTGCACAGCCTGGGGGCGGCAGGGTGACCTCAGAGGGGCCCCTCCCCCAGGAGACAGGCGGTGGGCCCAGGAGACTCCGGCCTTGTCTGCCCACCCTCCTCCGGCCGGAGGGGAGAGGTGGAAGGTGTCCACCTAGGCGATCAGCCAGTTTCACAGCCCACTGGTTTCCCATCTACGCGCCGGCCCCAGTGGGCCTGGGGGGGCGCCCCGCGGCCGCCCTGCTGATGCTTGTCAGCCGTCGCCCTGTGGGGGCGCCTGTGTCTGCGGTCTGGTATCTGTGCCTCGCTGGCACTGGGTCCAGGAAGACGCGGACGGCGCACGTGGACGGAGGGTCCTGTGGCGAGGCCGCCGTGCCCACAGCGCCGGGAGCCTGTCCTGGGCTGTGCCAGGCACGGTTCTGCTCGGCCAGGGGCATGCCCTGGGGGCTCAGCGGGAAAGAGCCCTTCTGCAGTGCCGGAGGCGCGGGTTCGACCCCTGGTTTAGGGAGATGCCCTGCAGAGCAGAATGGCAGCCCACCCCAGTGCTCCTGCCCGGGAAATCCCTTGGGCAGAGGAGTCTGGCGGCTGCAGCCTGCGGGGCTGCAGAGTCGGACACGACCGCCCGACTGAATGACGACGCCACTCAGCTGACTCGGCTGCAGCCCCGTCTGCCTCGGCCCAGCCCTCGGAGGCCTGAGGCCGCCGGGTCCTGGGGGCCCCTGGCCGCCCGGTCCAGGGTGACGCCCACTGCCAGCAGATGCGGGGGCGGGCAGGGCCCCGGCTTTCGGGCAGAGCAGGTGGTGTGAGTTTTGGGTAAACACAGTCATGCCGCCCTTAGCGGAAACTTCGGGCGGTGACGCTGTCACTTCCACTTACTTTAGCAGTTTAGGGGGAGAAGCCTTTCCTGAGAACTTGACGGTCTGAGGAGAGAACAGCACATCCCTGATCGGGGCAGGCTGCGAGGCGGGGGTGGTTGCCGGGCGCTCCCCGGCTGCGCTGGGTCTTCTCCGCCCCTCCTCCCCCCGGCCCCCTCCCTCCCACTTTCTAGATTCTTCTACCTGGATGGCATGACAGGTCTTTCCCCGTAAATCTCTAGCTGACCTGAGTTTCTGAGGCCCACAGCGTCTTGCCAACTTGTCCGAGACCCAGGCACGGACGCTGTGGGGCGGGAACCCGTGTGTCCTGGCGGGGCAGGGACGCAGCCTCCGGACTCACCGCCCCAGCTTGTGGAGGTTACAGACGAGGCTCCCCGATTCCTTCCCCCCTTCCGCCCCCTCTCCTTACACGTGAGGAGGCTGTGACTGTCGGGTGGGCCGTGTAGCCAGTCGGGGTGCAGAGACGGAGGCCCCGATGACTGAGCCAGCTGCATGCAGGCCTCAGGAAAGCCCCCCACGGCACGTGTCGTCTCCCAGGGTCCTTTTGGGGACCCCGGCTGTGAAGACGGGGCGGGGCAGTCGGCCACACACGGGAGCCTGCTGGCGCTCGGCCGACAGCCCCCGGGGCAGGGGCTCCTGGGCGGATGATGGCCGCGTGGGCCCTCGGCCCTGGGCGCGCTCAGGCCGTGGGCCGACCCCGTTTCCAAGGACGGGCTCTGGCCGGTGTGTTGGCCCCAGGGTGAGGCCGGGCGTCTTGGCCCCTCTGCGGGCCTCACGCTGGCCCCGTGTGGATGGTGGGCGCTGTGCTGAGCGTGGCTGGGCCCTTTGCCCCTGGCCGGCGACTCTGCCGTGGGGGACACAGTGTGACGCGGGCCCTGCCGACCCTCTGAGGGCCTGGGGCGGCGCTGGCGAACCAGTTTCACGCCTGCTCTTGATGCTCCCTGGGGGGGTCTGAGGGGCTGGGGCGGCTTGGGGAGGGCTCAGCAGGCTCCGTGGATGGAAGGGAAGGTGCTCAGGGCAGACCTCGCCGCTCCGTTCACAGGGTCCCCCACCCATCCTGCCTGGGTCAGGCCCACGCTGGAGGAGCGGCCCCATGCCGGGGGTGGGTTGGGGGGCTTATCTGGAGGGGGAGGCTCACACAAACGCCTGGCCTTGATGAAGCTGGACGCTCTGCGTGAGCCTGAAGGTGGCCTGGAGGTGGCGGGTCAGGCCCAGGTGAGTGACCTCTAGGGGCCTGAGTCTTGATGTCTGGGGTTTTGTCTGATCCGTCTGCTGCCTGCTTCTCGTACCCATTCCTCTCCAGCCGGGCCGGTGGGCTGGCACTGGTCAGTGTCTCAGGCCGGGCCTCAGGGGCCGTGTGGTGCCCGGTCTCACAGGGAGACTGAGGCTGCGAGGCGCCAGGCCCCGGGGGGAGGCGGCCGGGGCGGGTCCGTGGTCCCGGGGGCGCGGGGGGTCTCCAGAGCCAGCACTGCCTGGGTGGTCCCTGGCGCACACCCGCGTGCCGGGCGGGCGCAGGGTCTCCTCTGCAGGGCTGGCTGCCCCCCCGGGTTCAGGGGCTTGGCCGGGACTCAGAATTCCCCGTTATCTCAGGCCGTTGGGCTTCCTCAGCAGGCTGTCCCTGCCCCGGCCCCGGCCCCGGCCCATCTGGAACTCGTTACCCCTGGTGTCAGCTGCATAGCCGCCTCACGGCGGGCTCCCGGGATGGGGATGCGGAGCCCCCTGCAGCCTGAGCCCCCTTGGGCAGCGCGGCAGGGCCCGTTGTGGGGGGCTGCACGTGTCCCCCACGGGCGGGCTGGGCAGGCCTGGCCTTCCTGCTCCAGAATCAGCGCCTGGGAAGAGATGTGGTCTTGGGGTCTGGGGGGAAGGGGGTCCCTGCGTGGATGCGGGGGTGGCTGAGGCGGGAGCGGAGGGTCGCTCACCCGGCCCCGGGACCAAGGGCTGCCCCCTGCCTCGGTGCCTGGAGGGGTGGCCGGATGGTGGTCTTGGGCATCCGGGGCGGGTGGCTCAGAGCTGCCGGGGAGCCAGCTGCATGTGGGCGGCTTGAGCCTCTGCCCGGCTGTGGGCCACCAGGGGGGCCGGGTGTGGTGGGCTTCCCCCGCTGGCCTTCCCGGTGTGCACCCCCGCGCGCCTCCTCTTCCTCGCCAGGTGTCGCCGGGGACTGGGCTCCCGGGCCCTGCTTGGCCAGCCCTGCTGATCCTGCGGGAGCTGCTGGTTGAGCTAATGGTGCCCCCGCTCCCCAGCGTCAGCCGCAGGCCCGCCCCCCCGGAGATCCTCAGCGCAGGGCCTCCCCGCCGGCTCGCTGTCTTGTCGGTCAGCAGCCCGGCTCGCTCTCGCCCTGGAGGAACCAGCGTGTGGGCTGGGCTCCAGGCCTGGGCCGCCCGAGCGCGGCTGCAGCAGGGATGGACCGGTGTCTCCGCTGCCCTCTCGGGACTCTTCCCGCCGTCTGAGGGGCGGTGGCAGGAGCTTGGCTGGCCTGAGTCGGGTTTGCGGTTGGAGGAAGCGCAGGCCTTCAGCCTGGGAGCGGCTGCTGTGTCTCACCTGCTTCCAGTCCTGCAGCTGCAGAGGCTCCTTCCCTCTCGTCACTTACATGACGTGGGGGTGGGAGGGCGGGGTGGGGGGAGGCCTGAAATCAAAACCCCCTCCCCCGACTGTGTCTCCAGGAGCCCCGTCCCTGCGGCGGCTGCCTCCCCTGGGGGAGGACCCGCCGGTGGTGGCCCCGCCCGCTCTGGACTCTCGATGCCCAGTGTCCCGTGCCCCCCACCCCGGGCTCAGCAGATGGTCGGCGGGGGTCGACAGAGGCGTGACCAGGCCCGCGGAGGAGGCGGGGCCCCTTTGGGGACGGGGGCCACAGCTCTCACTGCCCCAGGGCTCTGATGGGTTTGTCCCCAAGGGCCAGGGGCTTTCGCCCGAGGCCAGTCGGCCCCCGCCTGGGGGACTGCCCGGCACTGGGGTGTGCTAGACGTGCACCTCTTGGCGTCAGGGCCTGGCGGCAGAAGGTGCGGGGGGCTGGCTGTCTCACTGAGTGAAACGGGGCTCCTTCCTGCGGGCGGTGCACGTGTGTGGGCGCCTGAGAGACCGTGGTCTCGGGGGCCCCGTCGCCCTGTCCCTGTGAGGTCCCCACTCCCCCTCTCCAGGGCCCCCTGACCCCTCGGGGGCTGCAGAGGTTTGGGGGCCCTGGGCCTGGCTCCGAGGTCCAGCCGGGGATGGCTGAGTGACCTCGGAGAGTCCCACCCCCTCTCGCACTGGTGGGCCCTGTCTCCTGCAGCCTCGCAGTTCAGAGGTGGGAAGGGAGCTGGGGGCTAGGTGCGAGGCCTGTTAACCTGGAGGCTTGCCCCTGCCGCTCGTGACAGGCGTGCGTGCCCGCGGGCCTGTGCACAGACAGCCACGAGTCCCCGTGTGGTGAGCGCGGTGTCTGCAGTGCCGCATCCTGCCGAAGGTGGTGTGTTCTCATCCCTCTCGGCTTTCGGATCCTGCTGGTCTGAAGGCCCAGCCTGGGCGCGCCTGGGAACTGGGAGGACAGACCTGTCTGTCCCCGAGGGGGCGTGTCCAGGGGCTTCCGAGGGCACGTGGGGTGACGGCCCTCCTCCGCGGGTGCTGGGGGAGCCTCGGGCCTGAGTGAGCCGGCTGACGCTGCGCTACCGCTGCCGCTCGGGGCGAGGGGCCTCTGCCGGGCCTTGCCTGCCGCTGCGTGCAGACCACGCGCCCCCGATTACCGTCCTCGTTTCTGTGCAGGTTTGCGCTCCGTCCCCCCAGTGACTGCTCTGCCGTGTCCCCGGATCTAGAACAGCACCCCATGTGTCGGAGGCGCCCGGGGCCCTCCTGATGAGGGCGCGGCGTTTGAAATTCTGTGTCTCTGTGGGCGCCGCCGGCTGCGTCAAGCCTTTCAGGGTTTCAGAGCCGCCATCCTTCCTGGTCGCCCTGAGCTGGCTCTGAGAGCCGGCTGGGCGTCGCGCTGGCCGCTGGTGGGGGCACCCGAGGAGACGTGCCGGCCCATGGAGCCTCCTCTGTGGCCAGTCTGAGGGGCGGGCTGAGCTGAGACCCCGGAGGGCGTGCTGCGCAGAGGGCGCCTCGTGACCGCAGGGCCACGTGTGCTGAGAGGCGGTGCTTCTGGGGCACCACCAGGCCCGGTGGCTGGGTGAGAGTGCAGTCACTGTGGGGGCGCGCTGCCGTGTCCCCTGCCCCAAGGGGTCCTGGGTGTGTCCCGAGGGCCCAGGGCGAGGCGGAGCCAGGCCTGCACGGTGGGTGGCTGCGCTGGGAGCCCCGGTCCCCGGCGCTGGGGGGCCGGCAGGCTCCTGGGGTCTGCAGGGGCTGGGGCCTTGGGCATGTGGGCAGAGTACCCCGTCAGCCCCAGGGACGCAGGGAGAGGGATGTCCCCCTGAGGCTGACCCCCACCCCAGCTCACGCCCTCCCTTCCCACCGGCTGCGTGGGGTCCCCGCCGCCCTTCTTCTTCTGGCATGGCCTTGGGCCCCTCGCGTCCTCTGAGGCAGGCTCGGCAGGTCCCTTCTGGGCAGCAGGGGTGCCCTTGGGCGGCATCTGCTGTCCTGGCTTCTCCCGTCTTCCCTCGATGTCAGTCAAGGGACGTGGGCTGCACGCAGGCTCGGCCGGACCCCGTGCTGACTGCGGGGCCTGGGTGGGCCGGGCCGTGCCCTCCCACTCGGCTCTGCCCCGCCCCGGGACTGGTGGGGGCCCGACTGCAGGGCACGCTCGCTCTCCAGGATGTGCTCTCCCCGAGCGCTGGGTCCGTCAGGGCAGCACGAAGCTGGGGCGGAGCAGGCCTGTGGGGGCTTGTGGTGGCCCAGGGCCGGGGGGCGGCCTCTGCACCTTCGCCATGGCCCAGCCAGTCTATGCACCCCGAGGACGAGCAGGCCGAGGCCCTCCCGGGCGCCGCTGCGTGTCGAAACCGGCCGCTGACGTGGCCGCAGTGTCGAAACAAGTGCCTGCGGGTTTCCCAACATCCTGCCGCCGTCATAGGACTGAACGTCAGGAGCCGGGTTCCAGGCCCGGCCGGGGCCCTTCTCTTGGGGTGCCCGGCTTCCCCTTCTCTCCCCCAGGAGACCGAGAGAGACCGCCGCTCCTCCACCTCCCCCCGGGGCAGGGCAGAGGTTGTGACCTTAGGGCCGGTGACTTTACTCTGAGCCTCGTCATCCTGCTGACCTGCCTGTTGTATGGAAGTCAGGTGGCGTTGGAGCGGAGGGCAGGATTTGAACACAAGCCTCGAGTCTGCGCTGAGGCTGTGGGCTGGGCAGGAGGCGGGAGCGGGCACGTGCCCGCCTGGGAGGCACGCGCCCGTCTGGCAGCGGCGGGTGGGGGCCAAGGGCCAAGCCCCTGTGCCCTCCGAGAGGCCGCCCTTGGTGGGGGTGTAGTTATTGAGCCGCGCGCCTCGGGGAGTGGGTTGGGGGAGCCTTAGGTTGGGCCGGTGGCCCCCCTTTCTTCTGCTGCCCCTGGGCCTGAGCCCGGCTGCCTTGTGTGGGCAGACGGCGACCGCGAGGGCTGCAGGTTCGTTGCCACCCGCTGTGTGGCAGGCCCTCGACTGCGGGGAGTCCTGGAGCCCGGCCTGTGACCTCCCCGGGGGGCTTTCTTAACTCTCACTGTTTACGGAGAAAGCTGGGGCCCAGGAAGGCCAAGTGGCCCGCTGGGGTCACACAGCAGCGGGCGGGGAGCTGGCGTCCAGGCTGCCCGATTTTCCTGGGATTCTGCTGGGTCCGTCTAGGAGGGGCTGCTACGGTGGGGAAGTCCACCCCCAGCCCAGCGGCGGGTCCAGACCCTGCCGTGCTGAGCTGTGCAGCCTCGGGCACACCGCCCAGGCTCTGATCCCCCGAGGGCACCCTGCGGGCTCTGGGTGAAGGGGAGGAGGAGAGGGTCTCAGGCCCGCCCTCCTGCCGGCTGCCGCCGCAGACCCCAGTGCTGTCCCCCTGCGGGGTGGGGCCTGGGGCTCTGGGAACCTGTGGTCAGGCCTCGCCCCGGCTGTGGTGTCAGCCTGTCGCCCGCCAGCAGGGGAGGGGCCCTGGAGACGCGTCTCTTTTGGATGAGGAAGTGGATGCTCACAGAGTGTGAGGGGCTGAGCTGGGGCCACTCGGCGAGGCGGGTGCTGAGCCAGGGGCCTGCGGCGAAGGGTCATCCGGAGACCCATGCCTGAGACCTTTCCTGGTAAGGTGGGGGTTTCGGAGGTCGGGGTGGGCAGGACCCTGCGGGCTCCGGCCCGTGGCGCTCAGCGCTTTCCCCGGGGCTGGGAGTGACAGGGACGGAGGTGCGGTGCCACCAGGAGGACTCCCGGTCACACTGCCCGCTGTGTCCTGGGCTGTGGTTGGCGCCTGCCCCGAGCACCAGCACCGTGCTCAGCGCAGCGCCTCTGTGTCCTGAGACAGATCTGTCCGGACGGATCGTTAGCCCATTTTGCAGATGAGAACGTTGGAGCCCAGAGTGACCACGTGGCTTGCTGCGGCGCTCGGTCAGGAGGTGGGGTGGACCTGGCCCCTGTCTGCATACCTCCGGGCACCAGGGGTCCGCTGCGTGAATCTGTAGCCCTCCCTGGGACTCTGGCTAGGCTGGCAGTCCTCAGGGTGGGCGTGCATGCAGGGCTGTCTCCTCCTCCCAGCCATGCGTGGGGAGCCCAGGGCTTGGTTTGGGGCGGTGGGTGTAAGTCAACTGTAAGTTGCAGCTGGAGGGTGCCTCCCACGGCAGCCCTGCTTGATGTCTGTGCCCAGACGGTGCCATCCCTCCTGCCGCCTCACTGACTGGCCGGCTGGGCGCTCTGGGCTCCTGGGAGGCCTCTGACTGCGGCCTGGCTGTCCCTGGCAGGGCCCGGCCTGGATTATCCGCCTGTTCCCAGCACAGTGGAGGCCGTGGGGGGTAGGCCACCCACTTGGGAGGGCTCTGTGATACATACCCAGAGGGGGCCCTTCTGAGGACGAGGATGCTTAGACCCAGCGGGGTCGGGCCAGCCGTGAGTCGTGCAGCCAGGACTCAGGCCCAGGTCCACAGGCAGCGTGCGCACCTGTGCTCAGCTCGTCGCCTGTGGGGATGGCCAGGGACAGGCCAGCCTCGTGGTCACGGCCTCCTGGACGCTTTCCTCTGAGGTGACGTCTCTTTGCAGGAGAGGAAAGGAAGGCTCAGAGAGGTTGTTCAGCCTGCTTGGCGTTGCGCAGCTTGTCAGCACCTTAGGGTCTCTTTGGAACTTGGTCCTTACTCAGCTGGTTCTTAAGGATCGTGGTGAATGCTGCAGCTTGCATCAGCCCGTTCCTAGCTCCCTCATCCGCACTCTGCTTATCCACTTGGTCTTCACCTCTGCCTGCGGTATACCAGGGTAAGGCCAGGCCCCAGGGCTGCCCGAAGAGCCGGTTGTGGCTCCCGCTCTCCGACCTCCCAGACTGTGGCGGCCTCAGACACGTGGGCCGGGGGCACCCTGTGATGTGGTAAGTGCCCTGTTGAGGGTATGTCGTAGAAGGCACCACTACCCTGATTGGGAGAAATCGGGAGGGCTTCCTCCAGGTGGTTTTTATTTAAACTGGATTGGAGCGAGCCAAGAGAGGTGCAGGGGGAGTTTCAGGCCCAGGGAACAGCATGTCCTCGAGGCGAGAGAGCTGATGTGTTTCTGGAAATGATCTGGTTCCCACGCCTGGGGGTAGACCCAGATTGGGGAGGGCCAGGGCACCCTGAGGGCTGGCAAGGCGCAGGGCGAGAGGTGGGTGCCGGGCGCCCAGGAGAGTGTTCTTCTGGACCGCGGCGGCAGCCGGGGCTCACCTGGCTCATCCCTGATCTGGGAGGGGGCAGGCTTCTTAAAGGGAGGCCGAGGGGAAGCCAGGCTCCCCAGGAGGCTCAGCGGTGAGGAGTCACCAGTGCAGGGGCCCCAGGGATCTTGGGTTCAGTCCCTGGGTCGGGAAGATCCCCTGAAGGGAATGGCAACCCCTGCAGTGTTCTTGCCTGGGAAATCCCATGGAGACAGGAGCCTGGCGGGCTGCAGTCCACGGGGCCACAAAAGAGTTGGATGTGACCAAGCGGCCGAGCCCCAGCGTGACGGTCCGTGGGTGGGCCTTGGCCCTTTCTGGGGCCCCGGCATTGGGGTGCTGAGGTGAGCTGACTCTAGGCGGCTGGGTGCCCTTTAGGCAGGCCCCGGCCCAGAGGAAACCCCGGTTCATCCCGGAGTCAGCCCGGACCTGCCGGACGGGCAGGCGTTAGAGCTCAGGCCCCAGTGACGCGGGTTGGCCGTCTCGTCTTTCAGCCCAGGCCACGGTGGGACGGCCAGTGGAAGGGGCTCTGGGGCGCGTGGGGTTCTGAGAAAATGGAATCTGCCTTTGGCTTGGAGAGCGCTTTTGGTGGGAGGGTCTGTGCACATGGCTGATGAAGGGAACTGCTGAGATTCTGTAAAGCCCCCCCCCCCAAAGACAGAACTCCAGCTGCCCTGCAACTGTTCCCACAGCCAGCCAGAGACTAGAAACCAGCACAGAATCCCACTCTCCCAAGGTTAGCGCGCTGCCGCCTTTGCCCTGCGCCTGCAGACAGATAACGGCCTATCTCGGCGGTTATTATTTTCTAAGTAAAAACGGAATACAGATTTTCAACGTCTCTTCAAATGAAGGCCTCTGGTGATGAGGAGGAGGAGGAGGAGGCCCTTGTGGGGGGCCGGCCCTCCCACGACCGGTTGAGGAGAGAGCAGTTTCTAGGGGATTCTGGACCCAGAGCCCAGGTTCTGCCCCAGGCACAGCTCCCCCCCCCAGCTGTGCCGACTGCGCTGAGGGCGTTGCCGGGGATGGGGGCTGTTCAGGGGCTCCTGGGCCCCCCGCGGGGCGTGCGTCGGGTGTGTGCACACGCCCTGATGTGTGTGTGTGTGCTGACGGCCGTCTCCGTGTCTCCATCCCCTGTGGGACGGAGGATCGCACTTCGCCCCTTGACCGTCCCCCTGCTGACCCCGCTCGCCTCCCTCACCCCCCGCGCCTTCTGCCCGGGCGGCCTCGGGCCCCCGTTCCCCCTGCGCTGACCAGTGCGTGGCCGCGGGCAGGTTGAGCTTGGTGTCCAAGCCTCGCTTCCCCTTGTGCAAGAAGACAGCAACGCCTGTAGGGTTTCTGAGCGCGTGGGATGAGCCGCACGTTCCGAGGTACGCAGGGCAGGCTCCCGGCCACGGGGCGCTCAGGAGACACCGGCCGTGCACTGCCGGGTTGGCGTGTACGGCTGGGCATCCCGCGCTGCCTGTGCCTGAGACCAGTGAGGGGTCTGGGCGCTGAGGACCTGGGGGGCCTGGTGCGGGGCGGGTGCGGGCCGCTCGCCGCTCCCCGAGGCTGCCTGCTGGGTGGAGTGTGTGGGTCTCTGAGCTCCGGGTGGTCTGTGTGTCCTCGCCTCGGGCCCCTGTCCATCCCAGGAAGGCCCTCTGCTGCTATTCCCAGCCTGAGCCGTGGGGTCCTTGTGGTGGCCGCGCGGGCCCTGGCCTAGGATGAGCCCTGCGAGCCGCAGGGGCCTGGCCTGACTCGACCTGGTCGAGGACAGAAGCCCAGGCTGGCGGCTTCCGAGCTGCGGGACCAGGGAGTCCTGCCTCATTCCCTGGGGCCCCAGGCGGGGTCGGCACTCAACTCTCCGCTGGCCTGGGAGGTCAGCCGCTGGGCCCCTGATGGGCTAACTGGCTGCCTCCCTGTCTTCCCCAGCGTGGCGGTCATGGCCTGTCCTGGAGACGCCCGGCCAGTGACCAGGTAAGAACGGGGGTAGCTCGGCCCCCCTGCCCACAGGGCCATCGGTGGAGGCCCAGAGCAGGGCTGGGTCCTGAGGCGAGCCCCTTCACGGGGCACGCAGGCTCCACTTGGAGCTTGCCCCGAGCTCCGGGGTCCGTGTGCTCCCAGCGAGATTCACGCATCACCCTTGTTCAGGGGCCCAGAGTGAGAGCTCGCCAACCTGTGCTGGGTTTGGGGGCATGAGGGAACACCCCATCCTCCTGAGATTTAAAACGCTCACCCCGGAGTCTCTGTTCTTCCTTTTTCTACCCCCTACGTGTGTGTGTCTTCAGGGTCTTGGGGCCCTGCTTCCCAGACCCACCCGTGTCCCAGCCCCTTGGGTGGGGGCGGCGTGTTGGGGGGCGCCGTGTGCCTGGGCTGCCTTGGGGCTGCGGAGGCCCGGCGACCCCGGCCTTGAGGACTGCGTGCGCTCCTCCCTCACGCGGCCTTCCCTCCTCGCACGTGGCCCTCCCCGCTCACGGCCCCCGCAGCTGCCCTGGATGCTGAGCAGGCCTTGCACTACTGCGGGTTCGGAGCTGCTGGCAGGAAGCTGGCAGCCACCACGCCTTCTGGGTGAGGCAGGGAGGGGCCGAGGGTGTGGGCGATTGAGGCCCTCAGCTTGGGGGCGGCAGGTGCGGGCCCCCTGGGGCTGTTTCAGGGGCGCCTTCCGCACGGGGAGGGGCTGGGGTCTCGAACAGCGGGGGAAGCCAGACCACCCGGGCTTGGCTGTGTGTGGGGGGCTCCTAGCCCTTTACAGCTTCTCGCTTGCCTCCTGAGGGGCTGCCCACTCCCGTCTCCAGAAGGTGGACGAGGGAGAAGAGGTGTCACTCCTGGGGGGACTGTGGTCTGGGGGTCCTGTGGTCTGGGGGTACCGTGGTCTGGGGGTCCTGTGGTCTGGGGTGACCGTGGCCTGGGGGGTCCTGTGGTCTGACGGGGACCATGGCCTGGGGGGACTGTTTCCTTTGGGTCCTGTGGCCTTGGGGAACTGTGGCCGGAGGTGGGGACCGTGGCCTGGAGGGGAACTGTGGTTGGGTGGGGGGACCCTGGCCAGGGGTCTGTGGCCGGGCGGAGGACACACGAGGACCCTCCGGGGAGGGAGGTCTGTGCCCTCCGGACTGGGACGGGGGGCCGTGTGGTCTCCCTCGTGGTCTCAGCTGTGGTGCACTTGGCCCGTGGAGAGCTGGGCTGCCCCTGGAGGAGGGGCACTCCTACCCCCTCCTGCTCGCCCCGCTCCGCTCGAGGGGAGGCCTAGAGCCGGCTTCGCTGAGGGCCACGGGTTCCGGCTCGCCCAGGGCTCTGGACCCCAGTGGGGCCGCAGCCTGACTGTGCGCCGTCAGCCCGCAGGCGTCCGTCTGGGCCCCGCAACGCCGCCCTGGGGCCTCCCTGGGCGAGTGCGGGGTAGGGGCCCGTGACTTTGTTTTTTTCCCTCAAGTCAGGTTGTCCAGCGCCATCACGCGCCCGGAAGCGGGGTCTGCCTGTGCTGTGGGTGGGGGAGCCGCGGCCCGTGCCGACATCTGTCCGTCCAGCAGTCGGTCAGCGAACGCGGGCAGTGCTGGCCACCGTCCCGCCGGCAGGGCTCTAGGACTGGGTCCCGGGCCTCCAGCCCACCCCGCGCGGCAGGGCCGGCTTCACACCGTCCTGTGGGCCTGTGAGTTGCAGCCACCTGGTCCCTTTGTTTTCATTTCCCTTGCAGACCCCGCCCGTTCACCTGTGCTGGCTGGGCCCTGGGCCTCGGGGCTTCTTGCCTCCTGGGCAGGAGTGCTAAGCCTTGCCTGGGGGCTGGAGGGGCAAAGGCCACCTCGAGGTGGGCGCCTGGCCTGGTGGGCTCCTGGGGGGCCATGGGGGTGCAGCAGGGGAGCCTGACGGGGCCCTGCTGGGGTGGTGGGTGGATGGACGTGGGTGGACATGGCCCTTCTGCATCGGAGGCCTGCTCTGGCCCTTTCGGCTGCTGTGTGGCCACTCCCTCGGAGGCGGTTGCTGCGCTCCCCTGACGGCTGGCAGGGCCTCGGCTCCTGGCTGTCATAGCCCCTTCTTGGCCCCTCTGGTTTCTGGGAGGTTGTAGGACAGTCCTGACGGGTGTCTGAGACCTCGGGCCCAGCCTCAACAGAAGTGAGGCCCTGGCTCAGCGCCCCCTATGGATGCTGAGCGCCGAAGAACTGATGCTTTTGAATTGTGGTGTTGGACAAGACTCTTGAGAGTCCCTGGACTGCAAGGAGATCCAATCAGTCCATCCTAAAGGAGATCGGTCCTGACTATTCATTGGAAGGACTGATGCTGAAGTGGGAACTCCAATACTTTGGCCACCTGATGCGGAGAACTGACTCATTGGAAAAGACCCTGATGCTGGGAAACATTGGGGCAGGAGGAGAAGGGGATGACAGAGGATGAAATGGCTGGACGGCATCACCGACTTTATGGACAACTTTGAGCAAGCTCTTGGAGTTGGTGATGGACAGGGAGGCCTGGTGTGCTGCAGTCCAAAGAGTCGGACGTGACTGAGCGACTGAACTGGAGCCCGTCCTTGAGGTGGGCTTCCCCAAGGGGCACCTGCCAGAGCCTGAGATCCGTGGCCATGGGGGCCGATTGGCCTGCCCGGCGTCCAGGGTGGCGCCCCGCCACGCAGAGGGAGGGTGGTGGTCCGGGCCTGGATTTGGAGGGCTTGGCGCCCTCCGTGGTCGCTTGGTCGGCATACTGGTGTCTGGGCTGCTGGCGTGGGGCGGGCAGGAGTGCAGCTCCCAGGCCCTTACCCGAATGCTCCCCTGGGCCCTTGGGGTCTCTGGGGTCAGGCTGCAGTTCCTCGGCCGCCTGCCTGAGCTCGGCCTTCCTGGGCCCCTGCTGGGGTCCCTTTGTGGCCCAGAGCTGGGCCGGCCCCGCCCCCAGTTCCCAGGCCCACCCGCCGGCCTGCAGCATCAAGTCTGGACAGGTGTGTGTGTGTTCAGGGCGGCCGCCCGCGGGGGGGCCAGAGGCGGCGTGCCGGCCCCGTGAGTCACCTAGAGCCTGGGCGCGGGGGTGGCTGGGGCCGGGCTGCGGGTTGGCATGACGGGGCATGCTGCCGACCAGGCCTGGGAACTGGCCGCGGCCCTGGGGCAGTGGGGGAATGGGGGCTGTGTGTGGCCTCCCGGAGGAGCCGGGACAAGCCCAGGCCTGGGTGCGGGGTCTCCGAGCGCCTGGGGGGGTGCTCTCCTGCTGTGGGCCAGGCCGTGCCTCACAGGGACCCTGTGCCCCCCCCCCCCCCGCCCCCGTGCCCACCTTCCGCGTGGGCTGAGAACCTGCTGGGGCGGGGGGAGGTGGGGAGGCAGACAAACATGGAGTCCAGGCCCTGGGGTCCGGGGGTTCCATGTCCAGACCACCTCCAGGCCAGGCCCCGGTCCTCTGTGGTGGGGGTGGCTGCATCCCGCTGACCACGTGCAGTGCCCTGGCGCCTAGGTCTTGGGGGTCGGAGGCCAGAGGACGGGCCCCTGCAATGCGTCAGGGCCGCCAGTCCTGGGGTCGGGATGGCGGGTGCTTAGAGTTGCAGGGGTTCCCGTCCTCCTGAGGGTCAGCACCCCTCTTGTCTGCTTGGTGGCAGAGCCAGCAGAGCCCCGGAGGAGTGGGAGTCGGGGCGACGGTGGGCGGGGTGCTGGCTGTGCAGGCTGCACATAGAGCCAGTCTGGGCCTGGAGAGGTCCCGCCTTCCAGGGCCGGCATGGGCACCACCGTGAGGGCGGCTTGTGGGCTGGGCTGGTCTCCCAGGTCGCGGGGGTGGTGGAGCATGGGGCTGGAGCAGGGCAGAGGTGGCAGTGGCCTGAGAAGGCAGCACGCCTGGGGCGGAGACCCTGCCTGCCCTTGGGGGCCTGGGACTCAGACCTGAGCTGGCATCCACAGGGCTGGGCCCCTGTCCTGAATTCCCTACTCCGTCTAGCAGGTGTGAGGAGGGCTTCCAGGAGGGGGTGTCCCTGGCAGGAAAATGCAAGGGGAACGAATGACTGTGTCTACGCTGAGGGCCAGGGCTGGGGCCGAGAGGGGCGGAGGGCCACACCCACTGGAGGGGCTGGGGCGCTGGGCACTGAGGCCTGTGTGGGGCAGGTTCGGTCTGCGGGAGGGCATGGGGCTGGGCCTGATGGCGCTGACAGGTGGAGACCTCAGCTGAATCTGAGGGCTGAGGGCCCTGGTCCGGGCTGTGGGGGGTGGCTTCCTTGCGGACCAGCCTGTGACTTGCTGGGTGTCCTGCAGCACTTCCTGGGTATGGGGACGGGAGCAACCCAGTGCTCCTGGGGGTGGGGGGTGCCGCAGGTGGAGGGACCCAGCCTCAGTGCGCCCACTGCCGGGTGTGGCAGCTGGGGGCCTCTGCCCCGCCCCCTGCCCCAGGCTGGGCCTGGGGGGCCTTGGTCTCTGCACTGCACCCCACGTGCCCTGCCCCCACTGGGATGTGAATGAGGCCAGGGCGCTGCGGGCTGGGCCTGGGGCAGTGGGGGCTCCGTGTGGCCCTGGTGAGGCCGCCTCCGCCCACCTCGGCCCTTGCCTGCTGTTCTCACCACTGGCCGTGCGGGGAGGAAGGAAGCTGAGGGTTGGGTGGTGTGTGTGTGTATGTATGTTTGTTTTCGCCTGGGCTCTGGGGGCCCAGTGTAGGGCCGGGCCTCCGGCTGCCAGCGCCTTGACTTCCAGGGTGAGAGGCCTGGGAGAGGCGGGGGCTGCAGTGGGGCTGGGCGGCCTCCTGGAGGCCGGGAGGTGGGCACCTAGGCAGGTCTAGGACAGCTGGTGGGAGCGAGAGGCTGCCCCCGGGGCGAGCCCTGCACCAATGTCCTGACTGCTGCTGGACCAGCTGGGTGACATAAGCGAGGTCTGGACCGGACCCTGTGCTTGGAAGGAACAGCAGGTCTCTGGGGGCAAGGGGAGGAACCTTTCAGGCCCCCTGTCGACCCCCTCCAGCTACACCTGGGGGGACGCCGAGGCCAAGTGGGGGGTAGCCTGGGGCTCGGGGCTGGGGGCCTGCGGTCCGTGGCTTGCTCTGCTGTCCATGGGGCAGACACTCCCGCCGTGGCCAGCCTAGGCTACCGACGTGGCGTTGCTGAACGCGGCTGGGAAAGAGACGTGAGCGCCGTGGGCTGGTCCCGCTGGTTCAGCCCCCGTGGGTCGGCTCCCTGGGGCCCCTCCTTTTCTGCCCACCCAGAGGTGCTGCTGCTCGGGTTGGACCCCAGATGTGGCTCGTGTGAGGTGGCCGGGGTCGATCCCTCTGAACACCTAGGCTTGCGAGAGCACCCCCTGCGTCGTCTCCGCACAGGTGGGTCACGTGTCCAGGGTGCGTCACCCCCAAGGCCACCCGGCCGGCGGGGCAGGCCCGGCGCCTGCTCGGCTCCACTCGCTCTGAGGGTGCAGAGGGTGGATGGGCTGTGATGGGGCAGGACGGGAGGAGGACTGTCCACGCGCGGGTCGATACTGGGGGCCGGGGGCTGAGGGGACGTGGCAGGTGGGAGCCAGCTGCCAGCCAGGCGGGGCCCCGGGTCCGGCACTGGCGCTGCTGGGAGTGAGTCTGCGGCGACTGAGAGGCGGCCCCGCCTGCCACCTGTGTGGCTGAGCACGAGCGGGCCTGGGGCTGGTGGCTGGAGGGAGCGTCCACGTGACGAGGCTTGCTGGCTGCAAACGAACTGAGTCAGTGGGGTGAGGGCCCCGAGGACGTCACGGGCGCCTCCCGGCTGTGTCCTGGGAGTCCAGGACCCCGGCTGCCAGGCCGGGCCCTCAGGCGGCTGGGGAGGAGCCGGGGGTCACGGTTGACCACCAGCCGCAGCTGAGTTGGCCTGGCCTGCCCCTTGGACTGGGCCGGGCTGGGATCCTTGCCGCGGGCGGGCAGGCCCCCGCCACACCCCACCGTCCATCAGGCGAGCCCGGCGTGCTCCCGGGCCCAGAACCGGAGGAGCAGGGAGCCGTGAGGAGTGAAGCGGGAATCCCGGCCCCTGCGGAGGAGGGGCGGCCGCAGCCGCGGGCCCGTCGGGTGGGGATCTTGCTGAAACCAGGCGTCCACAGAGCTGTTTGTGTCCTTATCGTGAAAACCACACCACGTGGGCTCGGCAGACACCCGAGCCAGGCGAGGTGGGCAGTGACGTCCCACCTTCCACCCCAGAGCCGAGTGTCCTGGACTCGCCACTCGGCCCCTGTGACCGCTGGGGAGCCCCCTCTTCTGCGCCGAGCCCCCGCCTGGGTGGTTTTCCACGAGCGTGGACCTTTTCAGGCAGGGTGGGGTGGGGTGGGGTGGACCCCCTCACCTCCTGCCCAGGTCCCACAGTAGTTTCAGGTGGAGACTGCAGTGGGGGCCGACACGTGCCCGAGGGTGGGGATGCACTGGAGACGCCCGGGGGCTGCTGCTGGGCCTGTTGCCGGGTCAGCCTGGGCAGGGGGACCCCGGCCCTTCCCAGGAGGGAGGCTGCCTGGGCCCCGTTTGGGCAGCAGGGTCTCCACGTGCTCGGGGCGGGCAGGGCCGCCAGCGTGCCCGCAGCCGCCGTGGAGCAGGCAGTGTGCATGCAGCGTGTGCGGCCAGAGCAGCTGGGGCAGCCGCCTGTGCAGCCGGATGTGGACAGCTGGCTGGACCTCTGGCCTCGGGGGGTGGGGGGCCAGGACCGAGGACCCTGCACTCGCCTGTGCAGGCCCAGGAGGGCCAAGGGGCCCTGCGACGCGGCCCCCGAGCCCCACCCCCACTGCCGGCCCCGGGGCTGGGCCGCTGGCCGCTGGCCTACAAAGGGCATTCTGTGCCCCGGAAGAATGACCCCGTTGTGTGGCTGGAGGGTGGCCGGGAGCCACGACGGCTTCCTTCCTTCCCAGCTTCCTGCTCGCTCCCCTCTGGGGGGCAGAGCCCCCACCTGGGGCCCGGCTGCTCCTGCCAGGGCCCTGCTTTCCCAGCCGGGGCCGCCTCGCGGCTCCCCCGCCTCCCTCCGGCAGTCAGAGCCCCGCTGTCTGCCCGCCGCCCTCGCCTGGCCCGTTGGCCCATCCTGCGCTCGGCCTGGGCCTCTGCTGTTGCTCTTGCAGGACCTCCGCTGCTGGCGGGAAGCGGGGTCAGGTGGAGACCTGACGGTCGGTGGCCGGGGGTCTGTGGCCCCCACGAGGGCTGTGTCGGCTTGCTCCAGTGCCCCGGCCGTCAGTGCACCCTGGGGGTTCAGTGTCCCGGGTGAGACGGCCGGCCCCGCATCGGGAGCCTTTGCCCCCATCCCTGAGTTCTCACGCCAGCCTGCAACTGGGGCGCTGGGCTCAGCCAGCCCGCTTGGCCGGCCCTCGCCCCGGCTTCTGGTGGCCATGAGCGGGTTTGAACTGCAGTCCGGGCCTCGCCCTTGGCCTCTGCTGGCCCCTGGCTGGGCCTGGGTCCTGTGTGCGGTGCTGTCCAAAAGCCGAGGCCAAGCTCAGATTGAGGAAACGAGGCTGGGGTCCCCGTGCTCCTCTAAGCAGCCCTGGGCTTTGGCCAATGGGAGCGGCCTGTGGTCACAGGTGTCTGGGCGAGGGTGGGGGGCCGGGCGGTCCTGGGAAAGGGGAACTCGGCTGTCTGGCGAGTTCCCAGCCGCCTGGCTGAGACGCTCGCCTCCCGGGCCCCTTCCCAGGCTCCTGCGGCCGGCTCGCCCACCATGCGGCAGCGCCAGGGGCTGCAGGACCCCAGGCCGGCCGGCCAGGGGCCAGTGGGGCCAGCCCCGTGGTGGGACCTCTCGCCCGCCCTGGCCGTGAGGCTGCACCTGCTGGCCTCTCTTTCGGGAGGCGGCCTGGCTTGGCGGGCGGTGGACCGTAGGTGGCTGGCAGGTAGGGCTGGGCCAGGGGCTGGAGGGGGACTCTGGGGGCCGGGTGACCTGGGAGGGGCCAGGGTCTCCCCTGAGGGCTTTGGTGCTCCTGGCGGGTGTCTGGGCTGGGCGGGGGCAGGTGAGGAGAGCGGGGCAGGGGCCAGGCGTGTCCCTGGAGCCCTGCACCTTCCCGGGCCCCATCGTGGCCGCCCGTCGTGTGCCCGGAGCCCGGCCCTGCCCAGGGCGTCTTGTTGGGGTCTCGAGTCTTTGCCTGGTGTCTGCGTAGCAGGTGTCGGATGGGGGGGGGGGGCTGTCTCTTCCCTCTCCTCGTCCCGAGGCTCCCTGGAGGAGGCCCTCTTGGGGTCTTGCTCAGTCCTTCTTCACACGAGGAAACTGAGGCCAGGGTGCTCGGGGTTTGTCTAGCTGCAGGAGGCCCTGGACCTACTGAGGAAGTTCTGTGCAGGTCGGGCTGCCCAGGGCCGGCCCGGGATGGACAGCTAGCCCTGGCCTTGGCTCGGCCCTGGGTCTCGGCTCCCCTGGGGCAGGCAGGGAGGAGGCCTGGAGGAGGCTGGAATCCCAGAGGGTCCCAGCCCCGCATCGTGCAGGGGGCGCGAGCACCTGCTCCCGCCTGGCCCAGCTCACGGCCACCGCCTTTGTTTTGGTTGCAGGGCACTCTGTTCCGTCACGGTTGCCCTGTGTCAGGGCCCCCTAGGGTCACTCAGCACGCTTTGCCAGTGCTCCTGTAAGGACGCACTCCTCTGTGCCCAGTTTTGAGGGGACGCCAAGGCCCAGAGATGTGACTGTCCCAGAGCCACACGGCGGTTCAGGAAAGGGGCCTGGCAGCCCACATGGGAGCCAGGAGCACTTTGCCTGTCCAGGCCTCCTGAGTCCTTGCTGTTGTGATTGGTTAGGGTCCAGCCCCCTCATCTGGGGTGCCTCACCGGCCTGTCCTGGGCCGGGCGGGGGGCAGGGGCCTGGCCCGGCTCCCCTCCCGCCACGTGGATGGTGCTGGCGCCAGGGGAGGCTGCTGCGGCCGTCTCCGGGAGCCACGCGGGTTGGAGCGGGCACCTGGAACGAGAGCGTGCTGGAGAGCGGGGCGCTGGGCTGTCTTGGCTGGGGGCTGCCTGCCCTCCCCTGCCCTTTACAAGCCTTGCCCGTGTTCTGCACAGTCAGGGTTTCAGGGGCGGGCACTCAGGCGTGCTGGCGCCCCCCCACCCTGGCCGAGTGACCGCAAAGGCTGGCTCCAGGTCCAAGTCTCTGAGCCCAAGCTTCCTCGAAGGCCCAGCGTTTCTCGAAGGTTGCGTCCTCCTGCAGTGGAGAGCCCTGAGCAGTGGGGGGCTCTCCCTTCCTCATGTGGAGGCGTTGGTGGGGGTCTGTGTCCACGCCCCTTCAGCAGCTGTGTCTCGAGCGAGGGCAAGTACTGGGCAGCCCAAGACGCAGGCCTGGACAGGCCTCTCCAGTCCTGCTGTCGGTTTTCTCGTTTGTAAGCTGAGTGCAGGGAAGAGAATTTTCCAGGTCGGTTTGTCTCTGACACGACTGAACATTCAGTCACATGAAACAACCTTCATATGGAAAATGTCCTGGGCCGGCCTGGGCGGCTCTGTGCTCCTAGAGGGTGTGGGATGTGTTGACTCTGAGTCCAGAGTTCTTAGGAGCAGTGAGTGTGTGTGTGTGTCTGGCGGGCACTTTGGTTGTTGCAGCCCGCGTGTGACAAGGTCTCATCCTGTTTGGTGGCCGCACATTCTGAGTGTCCTGCAGGCATGCTGCTCATCTCCTTGGCGGAGGGGACCCTTGTTCAGGCCACACTCAGGAGATGCGTGCAGGTTTGGGGATCTGTCGCCGTAGAACGTGCACCTGGCTGCTGGATATTTGGTTGACTTTTCTTTTTTTGCCCATTGTCTCCTACCTGGCTTCTCTTGGTACCGCCACCCGCTTTTTCCGGTCGCTCATTGTCTGGGAAGTCCTCTAAACTGGTGTGTGAGCGTGGTGCGTGGCATCGAGGCACTCGGCCCTGAGCGAGGACGGCTCCCGGAGTCAAACGCGTGCCGTGTCTGAGCGTCTGCAGTTGGTGCTGCTGCCCTGAGTGCACCAGGCCTTCCCGCTCGCCTCTGGGGTCTTCCTGCACCTGCGTCTGCAGCCCGCTCGGCCCTGGGCAGGTGTGGTGTCGTGCTCAAGGCCTGTGACGGAGTGAGCTTGTGCTTTGCTGCCTTTCTGAAGGCGCAGCTTGCAGCTGATCGCTCGCGGGGCCAGGTGGCAAGAGTTCCCCAGAGGTCCAGCGGGCCGCGAGTTCCCGGAGGGACTGAGCCCCGCTGCCCACACAGCTCCATGGATGGCACGTGGGTTTGGGGAATCACGGTGGGTTTGGAGCCTCGAGAGGCGTGGTTCTGGGTCCCTGCCATTCTGTGTCCCGTGCTGGGGGGGCAGTCCACTCCCTCGGGCGGCCGTGAGAGCTGGAGAGCCCTGCCTGCCTGGCTTGTGTCCCCTGGCCTTGGTGTGGCCCCGCCTCTGAGACTGGCCCTCCTGGAGCCCAGCTGCCCTGGGCCAGGGTCTGGTCCCTGCAGCCCCTCAGTGTGGCGCCGCCCTGGGGGTGCGTGTCAGCCATCAGGCTGGATGGTGACCGGCAGCCCTGGCCCCCACGTCCCATCCAGAGCTGCCCAGAGCGCGTAGCTCGTGGCGGCTATCCGCCGGTGTCCCGAGGGCAGGCACCAGCGGTGGGAACCTGCAGTCCCTGGGCCCCCTCCCACAGGGTTGACCTGGAGGTGGTTTGTGGTTGTCAGCAAGGCCAAGAAGGCCAGGAAGGGGCGCTGAGGCAGGTGGCGCGGGGCCAGTGGCCCCAGCCCCAGGGGCCCGGGGCAAGGCAGGGGGGCGGGGGGGGCGAGAGGGGGGGGCTTTGGAACTGAGGGGCGTGATGGGAGTCGTGGGAGGTTCTGGTGGTGACTGAGGGCACAGTGGGCCTACTGCCGAGTGGCCCGTGCAGGGGGCTGCCACGGGGCCGGGAGGGCACGCTGAGCCAGCCGCTGTGGCCTGGCCACAGCCAGAGGGAGCGTGGCCTCTCGAGGCTCCGCCGCACAGAGGGGCTGATGGGGCCCTCACGGAGGTCACGGTCATCTGAGCCCAGGGAGGCTTTCCAGCCACCAGCCGGTCCATCCGCTCCCGCCTGGAGGCCCGTGGGCTGGGTGGCCGGGCTGGATGCTGCCGCGGGAGGTTGCCGGGTCCGTACGTGGGTTCTCTGGGCCGGGCTCGAGGGGCGCGGATGCAGCCTGTCCTGTGCCGCTGTCCACCCTCACTGCTGGGGGCCAGCCGCTTTCTCCACTCTGCTGCCGGCCCGGCCCCTGAAAAGTGCCTGCTGGGGGTTGCGGAGGCTCTCAGCCTCCTGGCCACTGGCCCACAGGTGTGTCAGCAACGAGGCCTCAGGTCAGGGACCTGGGACCTTGTGCCGATGGTTCGTGTGGATGCGGTGGGGTTCTCGGGCCTCCCGGGCCTCGGGCCCCTGGTACAGAGTGGGACCCCCTCCTGTCCCTCCACTTGCTGGGGGCCTGGGGCGGGGACTGGAGAAACAGCCTGGCACGCAGCAGGTCCTCGAGGGGCAGCTGGGCAGGGCTCAGATCTCAGCTTGGGGACAGTCCTGCCAGCTCGTGAGCCCCCAGGTGGGCTGACACAGTGGGACGGGCCCGAAGGGGTACCGAGGTGCAGTCCGTGTGGGCCTCCCCCTCCAGGCTTTTAGCAGGGGTGTGTGGGGGCCGCCATGCCAGTCCAGGCAGGAGGCGCCCCCGCCGTGGCGGAGACGGGGAAGCCCCGCTCCCGTTCTCAGTCTGTCTCACGGGACCAGCCCTGCCTCCGTCTGCAGAAGCCCTGCCGCCCGCGCCTCTGCTTACAACGGGCACCAGCCTGGTGACTCCGGCTGAGTCAGTGCGGGGGGTGGGGGTGAACCTCTGCCCGGGAGGACGCTGAGGGGCCAGAGCTTGCAGCACGTGGCGGTGGCGGGGTCTCCAGAAGCCCCCAGGAGCCCCTCAGGTGCAGGCTCTCGGCTCTCTGCGCCCCCGGGTCTCAGGCTTGGCCCTCCCTCACGTGGCCCTGGAGGTGCTGGGCGTCCATGCCCACATCCGAGAAATGGCGATGCTTGAGGGCCGTGGGAGGGCTGGGGATGTCCCGGGAGAGGCCAGCCCACGCCGAGTCCCGAGGAGCCGCCCTGCCCCCTAACCGCCCGGCATGCATCCTGGGGCGGGTGGGCCCCCGGGACGGCCGCCCCGTCTCCAGCACAGGAGGCCTGTGTATCTGCTGGGTGTCCCCGATGCCGCGGGGCTGCGGGAGACGCAGAGGAGCAGACGGGCCGCGGCCGGGGGCGGGCAGGCGGCACCCGTGTTCCACGACAGAGCTGGGCGGCGGCCCCAGAGCCCCCGGAGCAGCATGGCTGAAAGTGAAACAAGCATCACTTCTTTTCCTGTTGAAGAGAAACCGCCTCAGCCCGTCCGCGGGCTCGGGGGCCCCCCGGCCCCCCAGACAGTCCTGGGGCAGGCGGGGTTTCATCAGGAATTCCCCCACTGCCCGCATCCCCTCCTCCGCCGCCTGGGCCAGCGCCCCGGAGGTGCTGGGGAAGGTTCAGGGGTGCTGCCTGGACGGGAGGCCGTGGTGCTCAGGAGCCCCCGCCGGGCCCCAGAGAGGTGAGCGTGCTCCCGGCTGCCTGTGCCTGTCGTCCCCACGGTGGGCGTCCCCACTGGCAGCAGGTCCAGCCTGGAACTCGGGGCCGGCCTCCTGGGCTGGCCCGGGGCCTCTGCGTGAGACTGAGGGGTGCCGGGCGTCCGGTGGAGAGCCGGCTCTGGCACTGGCGGTGGGAGCGCTCTGCCCTCCCAGCCCCTTCCTCACCCACGGGTGGGACGACACACTGCTTGAGTCCCCAGGCTCCCGGGGTCAGGGCAGCCACTGGGGCTGTTCCCCAGACCTGAGCTCCCGGGGTCAGGGCAGCCACTGGGGCTGTTCCCCAGACCTGAGCTCCCGG
>CM035272.1:1803895-1850036 GCA_020226075.1 Hydropotes inermis | reverse complement strand
GCTGGTGTGCATGTGTGGGTGTGAGCTGTGTGCACATGTGTGTGCATCTCTGTGTGTGTGTGCATGTGTGGGGTTGTGTGTGTGTGCAAGCCTGTGTGTACGTGTCTGTGCATCTGTGTGTGAGCCTGTCTGTGTGTGTGTGTGCATGTGTGTCCGTGTGAGCGCTGGTGTACATGTGTGGGTGCCTGGGTGTGAGCCTGTGTGCATGTGTGACTGTGTGCACGTGACCGTTCTTGTGTGCAGACTGCGGAGAAGGAGGGCCGGGTCCTCTGAGCTGGAGGCACCTAACTTGCCCTGTGGCCTCCGGCAGGGACTCCCCCTCCGCCCTTGAGAAGGGGCAGCCGGGCCAGAGCCCCTGGTGAAATCCCATCCTGCCTGCCCCTTGGGCCCTGCAGGGGACAGGGGAAATGCCCAAAGCAAAGGAGGCAGCAGGCGTGGGGTTCCCCCACCCGGACGCACCCCCACCTCTCAGCTCCCTGCCCGACTCCCCAGGGGAGAAGGCTCCCACGCCAGAATCTGCTGACTTCGGGGACCCTGGCTGTGTTGGGGTGTTTAGCACCCCTCCAGGTGCTGGCTCAGCTGCTGGGGAGGATTGGCCCCAGGGGTTTTCCTGGGAATCCTGGCGGGGCTCCTACCAGCTCTGCTCTCCTGCAGCGTCCCCGGGCAGCCCCCCGCCCCAGCCCTGGGCTGGGAGGGGAACAAGGCCCTGTCTTGGCCACCCCTCCTGCCTGAGGCCTCCTGCCGGCTGGATGTCAGTCACATACGACCACGTGTAAACGACGGCTCACCT
This sequence comes from Hydropotes inermis, assembly GCA_020226075.1. NCBI lineage: Eukaryota > Metazoa > Chordata > Mammalia > Artiodactyla > Cervidae > Hydropotes > Hydropotes inermis. The sequence continues at coordinate 1,849,246 of CM035272.1, read as the reverse complement.
GGCCCAGCAAGAATCCCAGCCCCCACGTCCGGCTGCCGCCTATAAATAAAACCATGATATTTACAGTGAGGGTACTCACAGAGCTTTCCTAGTTAGTTCTGCCTGCCTGCCCCAAGCCAGGGCCCCCTGGTCAGCACCCCTGGGCCCAGGGCTGTCTCAAGTGCAGGCACCCCCATAGGACCACGGCATGGGGGGCCTGGGGGCGGGAGTCACGAGCAGACAGAGGACAGTGCCTGCGGATCCCTGGGAGGTGGGTGCCGTTAGTCTCACTTGGGGGGGGGGGGGGTACTGGGGCCTGGAGAAGCTTGGGGTCACCCGGGGCAGAGCAGATCTGACTCCTGAGCCGCCTGCTCTCCTGAGAGCTCAGCCATGAGGGGTGCTCTGGGCCTCAGTTTCCCCACTTGGTAAAACGCGCCTCTCAGCTGCCTCTCAGCTCTGTCCAGAGCACAGACCCCGGGGACCCCACCCTCAGGGTCTCGGGGACATTGCCTGCTAGCGTTCTGAGTTCCCGTCACTCGGCTGTGGTCCAGATGGGCCTGTGTGGCTGCCTCGCGCTGGGTCCACCCTTCTGGCCTGTGACCCAGTCCCCTGCACAGATGGTGACCTGAGGAGGTGCCCGGCCCAGCCCAGCATACGCTGTGGTAGGGGCTGGGGGCCAGTCGGCCAGCTTGAGCTTCCCACCCAGCCCCACCAGCTGTCAGACTTTGCAGAAGCGCCAGGCTTGCGAAAGCTCTGGCCCGAGGCCTGCCTTGCTCCATGGCCCAGCTGGTCCGGTTCGCAATGTCGGCCGACCCCTGTCCGGAGTCCAGCTGCGCCAACGGAAAGTCCCTCGCTTGAGTCAGCATTTGAGCTCGGAGAATGAAGCCCCTGGCAGGGGGCAGCTGTGAACAGCCGTTTTTGGAGGCAGGAAGGAGGGCAGGCTGGCCCTCAGGACTCCCCATGGCCCAGAGAAGGGCATCAATGGGTCCCGGTGTCTCTGAATGGTCATTGGTGGGGCCGACTTGGTGGAGAGTGGTCGACATGGGCTGTTACAGGGCTGTGTGGGGTCCGGGGACCCCAGGGAGTCCCAGAGGGGAGCCCTCACGCCCCCAGGCTCAGAGAACGGAGGCTCCCCTGGCCCCTGGGGGTGCGGGGCTGTGAGCAGGCCCTTCTGCTCAGTGCGGCGGCTGTGTGCACCACAGCCCTCCACAAGTGGCCTCGCACAAGCCCCTGCTCTGTGCTGGGGTCCCCAGGGGCCCCGCGGAGCCTTGTCTGAGGTGGGCGCTGAGGGCAGCTGGGGTGTCGAGGGGATGCCTGGACCCGCTCTGGCTCAGCAGGGCAGGACCACGGGAGGGTGGGCTCAGGGGGCTTGGGGGCTGGGGCGCACCGCCCAGTCCTGGTGCTGCTGCTGTAGCTCGGGTGTCTGGGCGTCCGTGGGGCTCTGCCCGATATGCCCGGGGCTCTGCTGGGAGGGTGCTGGGCTGTGCGGCAAGCCCTCCGACCTTGGACTAGGCTTCTCCCTGCTGCGGACTCCCCCCACCGCTCTGTCCAGGGTCCTTGCTGTCCCCAGCAGAGGGGTGGGGAGTGGGGTCAGCCCAGGACGCTGCAGGAGCCCCTCGGGGCTTTACGGGGCTCTGGCTCAGCATCCCCTTGGCCTGTGGGGCGACCTCAGGGAAGTCTGAGCCCCTCTTGGGAGAGGGTGGCCTGAGCTGCACAGGCTCTGAGATCGAGGGTCTGTGAACGCCCAGCGTGGGGTGCCCGGTCCCCTTGTCCTTTCTCCGCGTGGGTGTCCTCGGGGCATGTTGAAATAAACCCTTCTCTCTCTTCTGGGTTCCCAGAGACTTTGCCCCCATCTGCCTAGTCTTCCAGCCTCATGCTGGGCATCCCCTCTGCCCACCCCGTGCCCCACCCGCCCGGCCCCGATGGCGCCCCCCCCCCCCCCCCCGCCCCCCTCCCCCCCCCGCCCCCCGCAGCCGGGGTGGCCCTTCAGCGGGGGGCCCCCCCCCCCCCCCCCACTTCCGGGACCCTTGCGCCCTGTCCGGGAGCCTGGCCCGCTCTGATCCCCTGCAGCAGCGTCTCTGCTCTGGCCCTCGGCCTTGGTGCGTGCCCCCGTCCCTGCCCGGATGGCCATCCCTATCTTTTTGTTCCTTCAACTTCATTGCCGCTTCTTCCGGGAAGCCTTCCTGGCTTTGCTTGCGTCCATAGCCCATCAAAGCCCTTCTCACTCCACCTCGGGATCCCCGCTAAACCGTCAGCTTCCTGAGAGCAGGGCCCCGTCTGCCCTGGCCCTGGGTAGTCCTGGTGTGAACAGTGGTTGAATGAATCACCGAGAGGCGGCGTGGTCTGTTCTCAGAGCGCATAGCCCCGTGGGAGCGGGAGGCCGGGCTTGGGGCAGAGACGGGGCTGCGGTCTGGCTGGCGGGTGGGCGCACTGCTTCGTTGGGCCCTGGGGGTGGAGGCTGCCCTGGGAGCTGCGGGCTGACCAGTGGCCATCGCCCCCAGCCGTGCAGGAGGAGAGGCAACGCGGCAAGGACCGGGGCGAGGGCGAGGTGGAGTCGACCAGCAGCGCCAACGAGGACATGCCCGTGGAGAAGATCCTGGAGGCTGAGCTGGCCGTTGAGCCCAAGACTGAGACCTACGTGGAGGCCAGCGTGGGGCTGAACCCCAGCTCGGTGAGTGCCCTGCCCACACCTGTCTGCTCTGCTCTGGGGGCGGGGCCCTGGGAGCGCACCCGGGAGGGGGACCCCATCATCTCATCACCGCCCCCCGCCTGTAGGGGGACCCCGTCATCTCATCATCTCCGCCTGGGAGCACGCTTGGGAGGGGGACCCCGTCATCACACCCCTCCTGGGAGCGCTCCTGGAGGGGTCCCCGTCACCACCACCCCCGCCTGGGAGCACGCCTGGAGGGGGCCTGTCACCCCCTGCCCCACATCCATGAGGCTCTGCTGCCCATCAGGTGGGCGAGTTTTCGGCTGAAAGCTCAGGACTTGATGGCTCCCTTCCAGCTTCCTGTTACCTCTGGCCCATCCTGCAGCCAGGCCTGTGTGCAGCCCTGGGTCTCAGCGTGGTCTGTGTCTCCCGTGTGGGTTCAGGGTGGCCTGAGGTCCCCCTGGCCTCCCGCATCCATTCCGTCCCTGGCTCACGGTGGCCTGCACGCCCTGCCCCCCCGCCCCCGCTCCCCAGAGCCCCAGGGCCCCTGCTCGTGTGGCTTCGTCTGTTCCTCCTCCGGCTTCAGCTTTGGAAAGTGTCCCTTCCTCGGGGAGCCCTTTCCCTCTCGACCCCCTTGTGCCCCCATCATGGGGGCTCGGCGCCCCTGATGCAGTGGGGGTCACGGCGTGGCGAATGGTGGTCACGGCGTGGCGAGTGGTGGTCCGTTCCTCATCCTCGCCATCACACTGTCCCCCATGCCTGGCTGCGGTCAGGGACGGGACCCTGCCGTGCCTGTAGGTGCTCGCTCATGGCCCCCGCCCAGTCTCAGAGCATGGGGGTCCCGTGTTGTCTGCGGTCTCAGGACACCCCGTTTCTTTGTCCTGTGATGGGGCGCCCCAGGCTGCAGCCCCTCTCAGACCCCCCATCTGGCTGCCCCGCCAGGGGAGGCAGGCCCCCTCCTTGTGGGGGTGTTGCCTGTTGTGTGCAGTGCCCCCTCCTCGGTTTGACCCTCGACAGTCCTTCTGGTCTGTGGTCCGACCCCACCCAGCGGCCCCTCTCCAGTCCCAGTGGGGAGCCAGGGCTGCTTCGGGGACCTCACCACTGAGCAGAGACGCTGAAGGAAAAGTCAGGGATCGACAGCCATCTGCCAGGTTTTACTCTTGTCCAGTGAGGACACCGTCTCTAGGAAACAGGCTGCCCCCTGCGCACTCCGGGAATGTAGAACGGTTTAGGGGACGGCCGGTGGGCTGGCCGGCAGGGGCTCTGCCCCCCTGTGGACGCTACTGGTGGATTGGCCTGGGTCCCCGTCTGGGGCTGGCTCGTTTGGCCCCTTCCCTCACACCAGGGACACCTATCTGCCCTGGGGGAGCCTCAGGTCCCAGCCTGGGGGCTCCGCGGTCCCCTCCTGGGACAGGGCAGGCCCCGCCCTCTCCGGTATGGGGCCAGAGCTCCTGAAACTGCTGTTGAATGAGGCCTGCTTTGTCTTTTTGTGGGGATCGGGCTCAGAGAGGTTAAGTCCTGCCGGGGGCTACCCAGAATGATGGAGCCGGGTGGAGTTCGAGCTCCTCCCCTGGGGGAACCCCCTCCCTCCAAGCCTAGTCCCGCACCTCCAGGTGCAGGTGACCTTTGCCCCAGCTCTAGGTATGACCTGGCACCTGCCTCCAAGGCCCTGCCTACTCCACTGGGCCTGCTCTGGGCCCCTCGGGCTCAGGCGGGGCTCCTGCTAGTGACCAGAGAAGGCCCGACCTCTGGGGCTTCAGCCCGGGACTGGTTGGTCTTCCCCACACCTTCTGCCCGCCTCAGTGCAGCAGCCCCGGACCCCGCCATCAAGCTTGGGCTCCCACCCATGGGCTGGAAGGGCACGGAGCAGGGGCCCAGAGGAGTGCAGCCTGGCCCCGGGCTCTGGCTCGCTAGCTGCTGGGCGTGTCGCTCGGGTGAGCCGGGTCCCCGGTGCAGGCTAGCTCTGCCCATGGCTGTGGGCCCCTGGTGGATGGGATGGGTGTGCGATGCCCGGAGGGTGTGCCGGGCTTGGGCATGTGGCGTCTCGCCGTGAGTGCCGGGCTTCTGGTTGGTGCTCCCGGGTGGAAGCGGGGATGCTGTGTGGGCCAGCCCCCTGGGGCGAGGGCTTCGGTGTGAAGGTGACTTTCGGGGGGCGTCTGGGTGCTGGCGCCTTGCACCCCTTTCCCTGACTGGCCGTGCGCCCTGGGAGCCACTTCTGTGGCCCCAGGTCCTCCTCCTGCCCGCCGGTCCCGTCCACCCTGCCGGCCTTGGCGTCCGTCTGTCACAGGCTCCCTCGAGAGCCCTCAGCAGGCCCTTCACGCCGGACTGTTCAGACTGCGCGCCGCGGGGGGGCACACGGTTTCTCTCAGGGAAGCTCCTCCAGGCCTCCCCACCCCGTTGGGGAACGCCCGGCCCACTTGGTTCCTGGGATGAGGTGCTTCCGCATCCGCCGCCTGGCCCCACCCCCCAGGGCCCGGCGGGTTCTCCGTCCAAGCCCCGCCGGCCGGAGTCTGGAGCCACTGAGGCTGCCCGGGGGGGGGGGCCCCCCGTTTGTGAGGATGCCTGGCGCCCCCTTCTGGCCAGGGCTTCCCAGGTGGCTCGGTGGTGACGAATCCACTTGCAATGCACAAGACACGGGTTCGGTCCCTGGGTCAGAAAGATGCCCTGGAGGAGGAAATGGCTACCCACTCCAGTATTCCTGCCTGGAGAATCCCGTGGACAGAGGAGCCTGGCGGGCTACAGCCCGTGGTGTCTCGAGTCAGACACGACTGGGCACACACGCTCACCCCGTCTGACTGGAACCTTCCGGAAGGGCTTCTGATGCACCGTTGTCTGTGCGCCACCTCCAAGTCTGGGAGGAAGCGGCAACACCAGAGGGGCCGGCTCTGCCCACCCCCTCCCCAAGCCTGGTTGGGGAGGTCACCCGGCATCGGCCCAGGGGCCGCGGTGGGGACAGAGTGGGTCGCACACGGTGATCTTTCTGTGGCTGCTGGACAAGTGGCTGCAAACCGGGCGCCTAAAACAGCACAGGTTTTGCTGCGTTCCTTCTCGAGGCCCGAGGTCTGAGATCTGTGTCCCCCGCCAAGTCAGGGCAGGGCCGGCCTCTCCGGCGCCCGCGCTTGTTCCACGTCGGGGCGGCAGCCCTTCCCCCCTTGACTTTGGCCTCAAGTCCCCTCACGTCCTCCCTGCCCTCTGACCTTCCCCCCACGTCCAGCAGGGGCTCTGTGACCCCCGGGCCCACCCACACCTTCCAGGGTAACCTCCCCTCAGAACCCTTCACTCAAGGGCCGTGTCCGCTGAGTCCTTGTGCTGGGGTTCGGGGGCTGAGGCCGTCGGGGTCATGGGGGCGTTGGTCAGCTCCCTCCGCCCGCTTGGGCGTGTAGGGGCCAGGCCCGGTGCTCACCACGGCGCCCCTCCGCAGCCCAACGACCCCGTCACCAACATCTGCCAAGCGGCTGACAAGCAGCTCTTCACGCTGGTGGAGTGGGCCAAGCGGATCCCGCACTTTTCCGAGCTGCCCCTGGACGACCAGGTCATCCTGCTGCGGGCAGGTGAGCGCGGGCCCGGTGGGCGGGAAGAGGGGCGGGGTCGGGTGGGTGGGGGGCGGGGCCGTGTGAGGGGCGGGGCCCTGCTCCTGCTCAGTGGGAGGTCCTGGGGGGATGGGGGGGCGCTGCTGGGAAGGGCCAGGGGGCTGATGGGAAGAAGGCCTGGGGACACCGGGCCGTGGGGCTGCTGGGGAGAAGGCCTGGGGGCACAGGGCCGGGGAAGGGGCCTTGGAGGAGGGCAGGCTTGCTGGTGGCTTGGTTCTGCCCCTTGACGAGATCTCATCCTCAGCCCCCTGGGCCCTGGTGTTTGGCCAGTGGGTGTCCGTCCACGATGGGCCCAGGGGCCGGGAGGACAGTCCCTGGAAGAGCTTTCACTCTGATTGGGGCACAGACCCCAACCCCAGAGCCCACAGGAAAAGGTGCCGACCTGCGGGGTTGGGAGGGGCCCTGGGTCCTGAGCTGAGCGGGCAGCCTCTGTGTCTCCCGGGCTCTGTCTTCCTCTGTGTAAAGTGGGGCCGATACTAGCTTCGTAGGGTCGAGTCATGATTGAACAGGATCACCCTCGTGACACGGTCACACCCACCAGCCCGGAACCTTTGGGGCACCGGTGACGCTCACCGACACCACCGCCGAGTGTTCCGTGGGCTCCGGGCTGGGGTCTGAGACGGTGGCTGGTGACGCTCCGAAGACGGCCTGTGCATCCGGTTTGCAGGAGCGCGTGCGCGCGGGGTTTCTCTGCCCTCCACCAGCTCTGTGCCCACGCTGCGTGTGCCAGGGCCTCTCGGAGACAGGGCATTGGTTCCCCTTTGGCTCCGGCACTCCTGGGCTCCATCATTTACTGTTTGGTGGCACCCCCAAAACGTCAGCTCTGGGAGTCTGCGGTGGGGGCTCCCTTGGGCTCCGTGGCACCGGCGCGGCACGTACAGAGATGGGCTTCCCGGGCACCTGAGTGCGGAGGGCCCGGCGTAACCGGCTGCAGGAGCTGCTCTGTGCGGGACTCCTTGCGTGTGCCGGGGGCACGCGAGAGCGTCAGTGCCCGGGAGCCGCCCTCTGTGGAAGGGTCATGGGCTAGGGGCCCTGCCTCGAGAGGGTTCGAGCTGCCTCCCGGGGCCCGGTGGGGGCCGGGGCGGGGCGGGGCCCGCTGGAGGCGTGGCCGAGGGCGGGGCCCGCTGGAGGCGTGGCCGAGGGCGGGGCCCGCTGGAGGCGTGGCCGAGGGCGGGGCCCCGGAGCCCTGCGGCTGGGATGAGTCTCTGCGCCTGCTCAGCCAGGGGGGCGGGTCCCAGGTGCGAGGGGGCGGGGCCCAGGGCGAGGGGCGGGGCCCAGGGCGAGGGGGCGGGGCGGGCAGGGCGGTCCGGGGCCGGGAGACCGCGGTGACCCTGTGCCCTGCCCCCGCCCCCGCGCAGGCTGGAACGAGCTGCTCATCGCCTCCTTCTCGCACCGCTCCATCGCCGTGAAGGACGGCATCCTCCTGGCCACCGGGCTGCACGTGCACCGCAACAGCGCCCACAGCGCGGGCGTGGGCGCCATCTTCGACAGGTGGGGCCCCGCCGCGGCTGCACAGCCTCTGTGCCGCGCACGGAGGTGGCCCTTTTGGCGACAGCAGAAAAGCCGCAGGACAGTCCTGGGTGGCTCAGAGGGCAAAGCGGCTTCCCGCAGCGCGGGAGACCTGGGTTCGCTCCGTGGGTCCGGAAGACTCGCTGGGGAAGGACCGGGCAACCCGCTCCAGTACCCTTGCCTGGAGAATCCCATGGATGGAGGAGCCTGGCGGGCTCCAGCCCGTGGGGTCGCAAAGAGCCGGACACGACGGAGTGACTTCCCTAAGATTAGAACCCCCGCGGCCGCCTGCGCACCCCAGCTCCCATGGCGGTGCCCTTCCCTCCACGTCCGCGTGTGGGAAGGAAAGCGCCCGTCTGTAAAGCAGAGTAGACAGTGATGCTGGCCCGGGGGAGCTGGCGAGGACTCCTCCGATGCGGCGCTGCACGTGAGCCTGCGCGCGGCCGTGTCCCAGCGCTGCTCCGGGCTCCTCCCCGGTGGGGACGCCGCTCTCTGCTCCCGCCCCTCTCAGCACCCGCCCAGGCGGCCGGTGCTGGGCGGTGGTCAGGGACCCCGTTCTCAGCCTTCAAAATCACGACTCGTCCATCTCCACTGGCGGGGTCACTTCCCATCCCTGGCTGGCTTTGCCTGTGAGCCCAGAGTACCTGGGGACCGGGGTGTCAGCTCAGCCAGTCGGAGCTGGAGGGGCTGGGGAGGGCCGTGGGGGTCCCTCGGGCAGGGGCGCTGCAGCACAGGGTGAGTGGACCCTCGGGGAGGGGAGGCGATGGGCGGGGTCCCGGGTGAGCCCCTGAGTGAAGTGAGAGTCGCTCAGTCATGTCCAACTTTTTGCGACTCCATGGACTATATAGTATTCTCCAGGCCAGAATACTGGAGTGTGTAGCCTTTCCCTTCTCCAGGGATCGAGCCCAGGTCTCCCACACTGCAGGTGGATTCTTTCCCAGCTGAGCCACCAGGGAAGCCCGAGCCGCTGAGTATAAGACGTTAAAGTGGGGGGAGCGGCAGAGATCCCTACTGTAGCCCCCTGCGGATAAACGCAGGAGCGCGCTGGCACATGGGACAGCTCAGGAGGAGCAGGGGAGCAACTCCTGACCGTGCCCCCACCAGCGTGCACAAGGCCCCCTGGGCAGGCGCTGATTCACACAGTGTAGGGCGTGTCTTTGCCACAGCACATTTCAGGGCCTTCAGCAAGCTCGAAGAGGGGCTGTGGGGTGGTGGGTTTATTGCTTACATGCTTAGTTGCTCAACCGTGTCCTACTCTTTGTGACTGTAGCCTGCCAGGCTTCCCTGTCTGTGGGATTCTCCAGGCAAGAATACTGGAGTGGGGTGTCATTCCTTTCCCCAGAGGATCATATTGCTCATAGACGGCTTCTTTAGCAAGCCCGTCCATCTGAGGGCACATTTAGAAATGCCTCCCCGGCTGTGCGCCCAGCTGACAGCTCCGGGGACCCAGGTGCTTGGGAGACGCCTTCCCGTGAATGGAGGGAGCGGCAGGGATACGCGTCCGGGCCTTGGCCTGGTCTGCAGCTGGGCGGGGACGTGTACTGGTGGACTTCGCCCCCGACGTCCAGGACCCTGGCTCACCCCGCTCTTCCCTGGTCCCCCTCTAGTCTCCGGGTTCCTGGAATAAAGTCCCACCATGCTGAACTCCTGTAGGAGAGGAGCCGCCCCTCCCCTCTCAGGGCCGCAGGGACTGTCCTACCCTGTCTGAATCGCCTTACCCTTCTCAGTTGCCCTCCAGGCCTGCGCTGAGTCCTTCGGGGGTGTTCCTGGGGGGCCCTGGGAGGGGCACGGTCTGGTTTGGATGTTGATGTTTGCCTCTTCCCGCGCCCCTCCACAGGGTGCTGACGGAGCTGGTGTCCAAGATGCGGGACATGCAGATGGACAAGACGGAGCTGGGCTGCCTGCGCGCCATCGTCCTCTTCAACCCTGGTACTGCCTGCCGTCCAGGCCCAGCACTGCCCCCCGAGGGGCCCAGGCAGTGGGGCGCCCACCGCAGCCCCGCAGTCCACTGATAGGGCGGTGTGAGCCCCCTGCCTCTCCTCTGAGCCTGCCTCTCTCGCTTTTGATGGGCTCTGCTCCCAGAGTTCTGGAGCCTGGCTGGTCTTGGGGCGCACGGGGCACGGGGGCAGGGGTGGGCTCTGACGACTTCTCAGGGAAGTGCAGAGCGCTGAGCCGGCGGTGAGAGGGCGAGGCAGCTGCAGCGCTCGTGGGCCCTGAGTCCTTACCCTCCGTTGGCTCCAGAGCTGAAGATCAGGCTGGGGTAAAGCTGGGGTCTCCTAGTGGGGACAGCCTGTCTCCATGGGCATCTGTCTCCAGGTCTGTGCGTGAGCCCACAACCCTGCCAGCACAGGCCTTCCCAGTGGGATCCCTGCTGAAGTCGAGCGTAGCTTGGTTGCTGGCACTGCTTTACCTGCTGGGGTCCAGACTTGGGGTTGCTGGGGGTGGGAGGGAGGTGGCCAGAGCTGGCACAAGCCAAGATGTGGGGGGACCGGGGGCCCAGTTGCAGAGGAGTCTGCATTTCCCGAGGTGCCCAGGGCCCCAGCCACAGTGGCATTCACGCTGGGCATGGTGCCCCTGCAGGGATGTCGGACAGCCAGGGCAGGGCCGGTGTGGGGGCCCCTGGCCTGGGGCTCAGAGGCCACCCAAGAGCAGGCTTGTCTCCAGGGCTACACTGGCTTCAGATGGGCAGCAGGGGGGCTCTCGCCTCTGCCTCCTAAGCCATCAGGTGGATCATGCCTGCCAGGGCGGTGAGCCTAAATCCCAGTGCCCAGAGGGGACTGCTGTTCGGGGTCAGTGGAGAGAGGCTTGTCAGGTGTCGGCTTGTCGGCTTGCGGGGTAACCTCGGAGACGAAGGGGCAGAGAGGGGATTAGCTTTGCCTGACCGAGAAGCTCTCACTGCCTCAGGAAGGCCTGTGACCACTGCCCAGATGACCCAGGGTGGCCCGTGCACCTTGGTCCTCACCCCCAGGCCCTGGTCCCAGGCATCTCTGTCCACAGGCAGAGCCCCTTCCAGACCAGGCTCCTGCTGCCAGGGTCCAGGTCTCAGGGTGGCTCCAGCCCCCACAGCGTGGGTTTGGCTGTTTCAGACAGAAGGAGGTTTGGAGCCTACATTCGGCTCAGAGGGGATGAGACCCAATGCACTGAGGCCTCTGGAGGTGACGCGGTAGCCGTGGTAACCGGGGGGGGGGGTGAAAGCAGGGCCACCCCACATTCCTGATGGGGTAGTGGCGTGGTGGGTGGTCAGGGGACTGGCCCAAGGCCGAGTGGCCAGCAGGCAGGGCGTGCGTGGGGCAGCCTCATCTGGGTGGGGCCTCTGGGTCCCCGCTCCCTGGGGCCGGGCTCTGACCTGTGGCCCCTCCCCCTCACAGACTCCAAGGGGCTCTCAAACCCAGCCGAGGTGGAGGCGCTTCGCGAGAAGGTCTACGCGTCCCTGGAGGCGTACTGCAAACACAAGTACCCCGAGCAGCCAGGAAGGTGAGACCCGGCCGCAGCCTCTGCTCAGAGGGACCTCAGGGTCTGGGGCAGCCCCGCCCCTGCCCCCAGCCCTTCAGACACGCCTGTGGGTTAGAAGGCAGCTGCCCTCCTCCACCCAGGGCAGCCAGGGACCCAGGCACTCTTTGGCCCCCAGTGGACGCGCACTCATGGTTCCCTGCAGCCCCACCAGACAGACGGGCCCTGTGCTGGCGCACAGTAGGCACGCGTGGCTCTAGAGCGCGTAAACCAAGGCAGTGCTTTCCTCTGCCTGCTCGAGGCAGAGGTGTGCTCGCCCCGGCAGGGACAGACGCCAGCACACAGTAGGTGCTTTGCAAATGTGCGGAGCAGATGGCTGTGGGCTGAGCACAGAGCCTGCCTGTCTCTCTCGCGGTCTTCTTGCCAGGTCCACCGTGCCGGGCGCGCAGTGGGTTTCTGGGAGGAGGTGGCCGCAGACCGGGTGTCCAGGTTCCTGCCTCCTCTCTTCCTGGACCGGCCTCTGTCTGCTGGGAGGGGGTGGGGCCCCAGGGCCCCAGGCCTGGCTCTGCTTTTGCCCACCGCGCCAGCCAGCACACACACAGTTAAGTGTCCGACCAGCCTCGTCTGGTTTAAAGTGGAACTTCCCGGAGGAGGGTGGCAGGCCCGCCTGCTTTTCCTGGCTCCCCGCCCTGGCCCGTCTCGCCAGCTCAGCAGAAAACAGTGCGTTCTCTGGACCCTCTCCAGCCTCCGAGCTGCGTTTTTGCCTTTAAAACGTGGGTTGTGTTGCAGCCAAGCCCGGGGCTTTCCCCCTGAAATAAGACATTGTTAATAATTAGCGAGGTCCCAGGGTCCCTGGAGGGTCATGTGGAGAAGGCCTGGAAGCACTCGGGGCGGGGACTGGGGTACGGGGTGGGGAGATGTGGACGTCCCGGTGGAGGCATTGGGCCCGGTCCCCACACGGCAGCTGTCCTTGGCACAGTGCGCAGGAGCCTGGCGTCCCTGCTCCGGGCGCCCACCCCCCCAGCCTCCCCTGCCCCTCCGCCTTGCAGTGTCCTCCCCAGAACCTCTGCAGTGGGGCAGGCACGGCCCGAGGAGCCTCCTCCGGCTCCCGGCACCTTCCCTGTCCAACGTCGGGCTGCCCTGCTGCAGCTCTTTCTGGGCAAGGTGGGTGCTGGCGTGAGCCCCCTGGAGGCTTGTTGGAGGTCAGACCTGCTTCTCCAGCTCAGGAGTGGCCTCACCCTGAGAGGGGGGCGCCCTGTGGCCAGGGGCTTCGCTGGTGCTCAGATCTGCCATCAGAGCCCTTCTTCCCACGTAAAATCCTGCTGCAACTGCTGCTGCCCTTGGAGATAGCCCGCCTCACCTTTTAACTCCTCCACGAAGCCCTGTTCAACCCAGCCCAGCCCAGCCACCGGCCCTTCATCCTGAACCTTTGCCCTGGGGCTGTCCTCTTGGGGTCTTCTGCGCCTGGGCCCTGGCCCCTTCTGCATCCATCCTCTGCCCAAGAGACCCCTCCCCATTCAAGGCCCCTGCTCAGGCAGGTCCCCTGCGGTGCCGGCCTTGGGGGCTGGGGCGGTGAGACCGGCCCCTGGCCCGGGCGGCCCGGGAGGCCCGGGTGGCGCTGCTCACGCGGCTGCATCCGCAGGTTCGCCAAGCTGCTGCTGCGCCTGCCCGCCCTTCGCTCCATCGGCCTCAAGTGCCTGGAGCACCTCTTCTTCTTCAAGCTCATCGGGGACACGCCCATCGACACCTTCCTCATGGAGATGCTGGAGGCCCCGCACCAGATGACTTAGCCCGCTGGCCCCGGCCCGCCCCGCCCTCCGCTGCCGCCGTGGACCTGGGGGCGTGGCCCGTCACCGCCGAGCCTGCACCGCCCGACCGCTCTCCTCGTTTTCTACACGACTCGTCTGGACCAGGGCAGCGGGCATCCCGGGCGGCCTCCAGAGTGGCAGGAGCTGGTGTGAGCCCCGGGGGGAACCTGGGCGGGCTCACGGGGTACACGCCGCCACCCCCAGAGCCGCAGCGGTCAGAGGGTGGCTGGGCTCCGTCACGTTCTGGGGTCGCTGGGTTTGGCAGTCTCCCTTGTGAGGTCCTCTATTTGCAAGGATCCCTCTGCCTCCTTTGTTGGCTGGCGCCCTGCCCGCCCAGCTTCACCTGCAGTCGGGGGGAGGGGACAGGTGGTGGGGGGCTGCCAAAGACCCCCACCCGCCTCCTGGGAGGACAGAAGGGGCTCTGGTCCCTCAGAGTGAAGGGTGAGCCCTTTTTCCAAAGATGACTTTCAACCTGCTCCCCAAGCCAGTCAGATTAGGAGCCGACCTCTGCTGGGCTTGGGGGTCACCTGAGGCTGCGGGGACACCCGCACACCCCCCCATCTCCCTGTTCTCTTTGCCTTGTCCTGGTTTCAGCTTCTGGCCCCACGTGGTCCTGTCCAGCCCACCCCCAAACCTTCCAGCCCCTGCAGTGGGCTGAGGCTGGCCCCAAGCCTGCAGGGTGTGGCCGATCTCTAGTGGACCAGAGGTCTGCTGACCACCCAGGAGGCCCACGGGGACGGGGGGCAAGGAGGGGCCTCGGTCGGCCGCGCACGCTGAGGGAGGCCCAGCGGCGTCCAGAGCCGGAGGGACCTGTGGGCACTCTGCTGCGGGGAACGGACAGCTGGCCGGGGCCTGCAGCACTCTGGGCAGGGAGGCCCCTCGGCTGGCTGGCGTCTCGTGGGCCCCTGGGGTGGGGAGCGGCCGAGCGCCTGCACCCGTGGTGGGGGGGGCTCCCAGAGACAGGCTGTCATCATGTGTCCGTCCATACCCACCCTGGTCGGTGACCTGCCTGGCCCGGCAGACCCTGCGTCCTGGGCCGGGTCTCTCAGGGGCTCTTTGCAGGGTCGCACGCGCCCTCTGGTCCGTTTTCCCATCTCACACCCCGGAACCCCGTGTTTGTCGGCTGGGGGGCCAGAGCTGGGTGTGCGGGGTCCCGCCGCCCCTGCCGGAGGCCCCGAAGCGGGAGTAGGGGTAGGCGTCGTGGCTGCTCCCCCCAAGCCTGTCTCCCCGGGGGGTGCGAGGGTGCCCCTGAGGCTGGGTGGGGACAGGCCGGCCTCCCAGCCTCCACAGGGAAGAGGGTGCCGTTCTTTGCCCTCGGGGGTCCAGCCCAGGCTGAGTGTGGGGCTCCTGGGCCGACTGTGCGGAGGACGCCACAGAACCTCCTTTCTCTGGGGCCCCCCATTCCCGCCCCCAAGAGACGCGTCCCTGGCGGCCCCGGCACCCATCCCCCGCCCCGTCTGCCCTCTGTGGCAGAGGTGGGGCGAGCTGGGACCTGCCCAGCACCCCCCGGGAGTCTCGGCCGCCTTTGGGGGTGTGGTTGTGTCAGCAGAGTGACGCAGGCACCCTGGGGGTCCTCCCCGGGGATCCCCCGGTGGTGGGTTTGTAGGTCTGCTCCCCACCCTGCGCCCAGCCTGCCCCGCTGCCCTGCACCACTCTGGAGCCTAGGATGGGGCCCTTCGGGGGCTGGCCTTGGGGGCCGGCTGCCCATATAGCACTGAGGGCCCCCGGCTGCCCCTCCCCAAGCCAGAAGCCCCCGGCCTCTGGGCACCCCCACCCCCGGCCCTGGGGCCAAGCCCCCGGTCTTCTCCTCGGGCGCTGTCGTCATAATGTCGTTGCTGTGTTTGAAAAGGTGATGGTGGGGAAATGGCACGTTACTCAGTAGATAGAAGTTTTCTTTAACCAGACCTTCAGTAGACCCATCTGGTTCAATTAAGGTGATTTTGTTGGTAATTATTATTTTGGTGGGACAGTCTTTAATTTTCTAAAGATAGCACTAACGTCAGCTCCTTAGCCATTCTGTGCGCGTCCCCACTTGCTGGATGCTTCTGGCACGCCCCCCCACCAGCACCACCTCCTGTTGGGCCATCAGTGGGGCTCCCGCGGCCCAGAAACGAAGTCGACCCCCTCTCAGGTTAGGAAGGTGTCGGCCAGGCCATCCTCTGGCGTGTCTCCCACTGGTTGTTCCCTTGGAAGCTGGCCCGCCTGGCACGTCTGTGCAGAGGGCACCGGTGTCAGCTGCTGGCCCTCATCCCCCCGGCGGGAGGACAGCCCCCCGCCCTGGTGTCCCAGGAGGGTTTGGGCTGGCAGAGCCCCGGGGGCAAGTGCTGGAGACCACGCTGCTCCCTGCTCCGCGGAGGCCCTGGCTGGGCCCAGCCGGAATGTCCAGTCGGAGCGTGATGGGCTGGTGTTGCTCCCACCGTGGAGTTCGGTCCCTGCCCACGCAGGTGTGTGTGGACAACACCCGCGCCTTAGAGACCGTGTGCACACAGACCTGCTCACCATCCGCAGACACACAGACCAGTTACCAGCGTTTTCTGTTCATTTTTAATCAAGACTCTCCCCCGACCCTGTTTTCCTATAAATTTGCTTGTTGTAAGCAAGTATGTAAGGACCCCTTCTTTGGTGAAATCCGGGTTCGAATGAATACCTTGAGGCAAGGAGACGCATCTATTTTAAGATGCTTTGGAGCAAACAGCTTTAGCCATTGCCAGCCCTTAGCAATGCCTTAGCCGGGACGCGTAGCTCAGAGAGGATGACATACAGGGAGAGAGAGGAGACGTCTAAAGCTTCGGGAAAGGTAGAAAAAAAAATCTATTTTTGTACAAATGTAATTTTATCCCTCATGTGTAACTTGGAGGATGTGGCGGGGAGGGGGGACTTGTTTTGTTTCTGCTTCTAGAGGTGGAGGCTTTCTGAGTCGCCGACGGGACGCGAAGTGGATCCGACGGGGGGCGCTCCGGCTGGGCGCGCGGGCCTCGGACGACACCGCTGTGCTGCGATTCCCCTCCGGGCGGGAAGGTGGGCCTGGAACTCTCGAGGGTTTTCATCCCCTTCTGAGTGATGTTCAAGCCTCGCTCTGCGCTCTCCCCGTGGCCAGCTGGCCTTCCCGCGACTGACTGTGAAATTACTTCCCCCCACGTGACTGTTCTCGAAAACATCGCGGCCGCAGGTGCCGGGCGAACAATGGTGTCAGAATTGTGGAAAAGAGACTCAGAGCAAAACGTGAGAGGAGAAACAAAGAAAACATGAGCGTTTAAAAATACCCCCTCAGCTTGCCTTTGTTCCGGGGGGCTTTCCTATCCAGGGCTGGAAGCCAGCCGCGTGGGGGGCTTCTGGCCGCCCCTGGAGGGGGAGGGCCTGCCGCCTTCACCCTGCCCCGAGGGCCGCAGCGGGCACCCAGCTGCCCTCCCGACAGTGGTGGCGGCCAGTCCGTGGCAGCGAGACCCTGACTGGGGGCTCCTGGGCCCTTCCTCCTGGGTCTGCTCTGCATCTCAGGGCTCTGGGGCGACATCCCCTTGGGCCTGGGCCCTGTCCAGAGGGTCGCCCTCAGCCCTCTCGGGGCTGGGCGTGGGTCGAGCCCGGCCCTTGCATCCACATCAGCCGGGACGGGCGGGAGGCTCGCCTGGCCCCAGGATGAGTGATGTCATCGGCTGCCCCATTAACGAGCAGGTAGTGGCACCCACCTGCTCCCACTTGTCTGCACGCCGTCTGGGGGCTGGACGGGGCCCGGCCGCAGCGTGTCCGCGGTGCCTGAACCATCTCCTGCACCTCCGCTCAGCCGGCACCCTCCGGGGGCCCGGGGCGTCCTGGGGCTGGAAGCCCTGAGGCCCACAGCCCTGCCCGGCGGCGCTGGAAGCATCGTACCGAGGGCAGAGGTGGGCCCCCGGGGAGGCCGTGAACCTGATGATGAGGCCTGAGAGCCAGGCCCCCCGATGACCCCCCAGAGGACTCACTGTACATGTGTGTACAATACGCACGGGGACTGGCGTGTTCACATACATACAAACATGCCCCTGCACATGTGACATGCACGGCCTCACCAGAACTCAGCTCTCCCGGCCCCCACGGCCTGCTGCCCGCAACAGCCTCCCGGGAGTCAGCTGTGGCCTTGCCCACCAAGCTCAGCCTGGACCTCCTGGAAGGGTGGGCACAGGAGACAGACCCCTACGAGCCTCTGCAATCAGCCCAGTCTGGTTTCCTGTCAAAAATTCAAACATAACTGCCATGGGGACCCCTTCCTGGTCTAGGAAGTGTGTCAGCCCCAGGGGCCTGGAGAACCGTAGGGTCTCCTCGCCAGTGAGGGTCCCTGGCCTGCCTGCCACACGCCCAGGGCCAGGGGCTCCCTGGCCGTTGACCCCGGCCTCTGCAGGCCCTGGCCCAGCTCTGGACGCGGTCTCCATGGGCGGACCCCGCAGGGAGCTCTGGCAGGTGTATGTGGACCCCGAGGAGGGGTCCAGGGTGATGGCTGCAGGGCCTGAGGGGCCATCGGAGTCTGGGGAAGACCAGGGCGCGGACGGTTCCTTGCGGGCTCCTGGGCTAGCGCAGGGCCGTGGCCAAGATGACCTCCCAAGGCTGAGGGTCCCCCTCACGTTGTCTAGGATGCAGGCTCGAGGGAGCACCCCTGGGCTGGAGTGCCAGTCCTGGGAGAGCAGAGCAGAGCGGCCAGTGGGCAGGGGCCCGAGAGGAGGAGCCCAGGCTCACACCCAGCTTCGTGCCGAGCGCCATGCCCCTGAAGGGCCCCCGGTCACGCGGAGACCCCGGGCTGCCCACGGCCGCTGCCGGGCAACCTGGCCTCCCTGCTGCCTCCAGTTGCCATGGTGACCCCGGCCCAGGGCGGTCCCCCTGGACCACAGATCCTGCCTCAGGATCCGGCGGTGATGGGCTGAGTGATCAGGGCTGGGGAACCTCCGAGGCGAGGTGGGGCCTCTGGACGGGACTGTGCCGGGCATCCCTGTATGGCTGGTTCTGAGCTGGGTGCTGGACCCTGGAGACAGGAGAGGGTGGGCTCTGCCGTCGCCAGGCAAGCAGTGTGGTTGGAGAAAGGGCCTGTGGGAAATGGAGGGCGCCCCAGGAAGATGGGGTGAGCCCCCAGAGATGCCCAGCAGGGTATGCAGAGGACAGAGGAAGCGGGGGGGTCATCGCTGGGCCTGAACATGGCAGCAGCGGTGGCGGCAGCCAGCAGGGCTGAGACCTCAGGCGGGAGACGGAACACGGGGCGATTCTGGTCCTCTGCCCCCAACACCCACGCGGTCCCCTCTGCCTCCGCGCCGAGGGCTGACCCCCAGCGGAGACGCGGGCTGCTGCGGCCCGGCAGCCTGGCTGGGCACGGACTTCCCATCCCTCCTGTCCCGGGGTGGGGGGCGATCTCAAGGACTCGAGAGGGTCGGAGTGGACTGGCCATTTCGCTCGGCTGCCCTCCACCTCAGAAGCCATCTGGGGGCGCGGGGGCCCCCAGAGGAGCTGGGAGGGCCGCACCCTGGGGAGGGAGTCCCGAGACAGATGGCCGGTAGGGCCCAGCCCCGTGTGGAGGAGCTCAGAGAGCAGGTGGGCGCCAGCAGGCCCCGGTGCGAGGCAGCGCTGCCCTCTGCTGGACGCCGGGCAGAGGCCGCGCGGGTCCTCCGTCCGCAGGTGCCCGCTGCTGGTCCCTGGAATGGTCTGCGCTCCAGGCCGCACCCCGTCTGGTTGCATCAGGGGGTCGGGGGTCGGGGCGGAGGGGGGCCTCCCCGCTGGGCAGCGGAGCCTGCGGCGCTCAGCCCTGACTGGGAGTGGGCGGGCCCTGTCCCGTCCGGACCTCAGTTTCCCCGTCCCCGCAGCGGGGACCGACGCCTCCACCTCCCAGGGAGGTTGTGCTGAGATGAGCAAGACCTCAGTCATCCAGAAAACACCCTGAGGTCGCCACTTCCTGGGTCACTTTCCCGGGACGAGGCCGTCCCCCGTGCACAGGCCTGGCAGGCGTGGGGGCTGGAGCCCTCTCCACCTCCGGTCTGGGGCCACGTCTGGAGGAGCCCGGGGGACCGGGAGGGTCAGCGCCATCATGCCCTTGACGGTGAAAGTCCCAGGGAGGTCAGAGCCGCCCGCGGGGGTGGGCATTCGGGAATCCCGGGCTGTGGGGTCCTTGATTCCTCATTTATTGACGCACTCACAGGCCAGGCTCCACCTGAGGGGCTGTCTGTCCCACCAGGGCCCCTGGGCCCTGACTTAACCTGGGGGCTGGCTGCAGACGCGGACCCAGAGCCTGGGACCAGGGCTCGCACCCAGCGAGCGAGGCTGGAGAAAACCCACTCCCGCCAGAGGTGTGCTCTTGGTGCTCATGCTTCCAAGACAGAGGTGGGTCAGGAGCCTTTAGGGAATCCAGGCCCATGGCCCCAGGGGGCTCGTGGCGGAGGCAGGGGCAGGATCACCGCTCTCGGCTTTGCTGGCCGTCCTGTGGCGGGCCCCACCCAGCTTCGGAAGCCCGCTCTGCCTGGGGGCCTGACGTCTCAGAGCCGCCCCCAGGTGCAGCCCCTGATCTCCTGTTCCTCTTGCTCCAGCGGCTGCCGGTGCCGTCCGGGAGGTCTGACGCTCAGGAGGCCGGGCCCGGGGTCCGCCCCCAGCTGGACGTGGGTGCACAGAACACTGCCCTTCTGGGCCCCAGCCTCCCCTCTGTGGACGGGGCAGCCGCAGTGAGTACGGGCCGTGCAGGCGTGGAGCAGAGCTGTGATTGCCGGAGATGAGCAGCCCCGCTGTTTGGGGAGGAAACTGAGGCCAGGAGAAGAGGTGGCCGCCCGCCTTCAGCTCCAGCAGTGGGGCGCAGTCCCCCAGTGTCTGGGCGGCGCTCCTGCCTGAGCTGGCCCGGGTGCCTGCCGGGGAGGGCCAGGCGTGAGCCCGCCCAGCCGCCTGCCCGGAGCCCAGGCTGCCCGGGAGGACAGGTGGGGCGGTGGGGACTGGCGGAGGTGCCCGTGGACTTCCCTTCCGTCTGCTGCCAAGCCTTCAGGAGGCGGGGCAGGGGCCAGGCTGGGCGAGGGGCCCACGCTCTTCTCTCAGCCACCAAGGCCCCTGGAGAGTGCAGAAAGGGGAGAGGCCGCCACAGCAGGGCTCTTGTGGGGTGGCGGCTCCCTCGCACCCTGAGAGCGGAGGTTGCCTGCTCTGGGAAGCAGTTTTCTTACGAAGTTCAGCATCATTTGGTGACCGCAGCCCTAGGTGTTTATACAACCGATTTGAAAACGTATGTACGCCCCCAGCCTGCAACACAGACCTTCTTAGCAGCTTTATTCGTAACTGCTGACAACGGGAAGCAACCAAGACGTCCTTCAGTGACTGAGTGGATAAGCAGACTGAGGTTCCTCTAGACAGTGGAACACTCTTAGCAATAAAAAGAAATGAGCTGTCAACCATGAAAAGACACGGATGAATCATAAATGCATATTGCTAAGTGAAAAAGCCTAGGAAAGAGAAACTACACGATTCCATTTATGCAACATTCTGGAAAAGGCATCAGTCTGGAGATGGTAAACATGAGGGGTTCCAATGGGGTGCGAGCAGGGGAGATGGAAGATTTTTAGGGCAGGAAACTCTTGGCGGGTACCTGACACTACACTTGTCCAAACCCACATGACTTTTCTGCACAAACAGTGAGCCTTCCTGTATGCAAAGAGAGTTACTTGGGAGATCAGGAGAATCCCCGGATGGCGAGCGGACTGAGACAGGGCAAGCTTCGAGTGCAGGCAGCAGCGGCTGAGCTCGCAGCTTTGGGGTTGTAAAATTAGCCGTGAAGGGTGCCGCCGCGGGAGCCCGTTCTCCAGGCCATGAGGCTGTTTCTGGGGCTGCAGGCTGACGGCTCTGATCGCGGGTGCTGCCCTCTGCCTACATGGAAACAACCCGGCAGCTGGGTGGGGGCGCTGGCATGTCGCTGCTGGGGTGAGAGGGACGGACAGGCGAGGTGCTCGAATGACCCATGTGGTGGTGGATGAGAGCTGGAGACGCAGCGGGCACTCAGTGTTAGCTCCGTACAGACGGCTGTGATTGCCGGTAACAGCCCAGCCCAGCATACACGCAGTTTCCTTGCTGTCAGCTGAGAGACACCGCGAGTGACGGATTGCCTACCGAGCACCCCTGCACCCAGATCTTGGTTTCTGACACCGTTCTCCAAGGCAAGGACCAGGGGCCCTGCAGGAGGCCACACCACGGCTGGGCAGGAAATGGTCGGAACGAGCCAGGCACATCTTGTGCTAGAGAGTGAAAGCGAAGGGATGCGGGAACCACAGAAGCAGGCCAGCGGGCCGTCGGGCGGACACAGGATGTGACCAGCAGGCTCCGCGCAGACGAAGCTGGGCCACCCGGGGCTGGGACAGAACAAACAGAGCCGGGCTGGATTATGACTCAAAGGACAGCGTGAATATCCGTGAGCCTGTTCTCGTATAAATACACGGCTGGATAAATAAACACGTGGTGGACAAGAGATGACTCTCCCTGCAGAACTCCGGAGGATTTATGTGCATGCTCCCCCTCCACGAGCTGGAACCCGATCCCTCATCCTCGAATGCAAGCTGTGTCCAGTGACCTCCTTGTAAAGAAGGCTGCCGGGGGAGGCAGACGAAGGGGAACGTTCCAGGGAAGGGTGGGGAGCCCGGTAAACCCGACCTCAGCCAGGGATGGTGGTCAACACCAGCGGTGATGCGTGCTGGTGCTGGCCGCACCCCTGGCACAGTGGCGTGAATAGGGCACCTCCCTCAGGTCTTCCTCCCAACCCCCCCCCATCAAGGCCACCACGAGAAAACCACCGGAGAATCCCCCGCTGAGGGACCTTCCACAGAACCCCTGAGCAATCCTCAGAACCGTCAAGTCATCAAAGTGCAGAAAGTCTGAGAAACCGCGCGCGGCCCAGGGGAGCCCAGGGGAGCCCAGGGGGACGTGACAAGAACGGTCGGATGGGGTCCTGGGCCAGAGGAGGACGCCGTCGGGGGAAAGCAAGACGCCGAGTGGAATAAGCCAGGCTTCCGGGTGGCTCAGGTGGTGGAGAATCTGCCCGCAGTGCGGGAGACCTGGGTTCGGTCCCTGAGTCAGGAAGATGCCCTGGAGGAGGAAATGGCAACCCACTCCAGTATTCTTGCCTGGAGAATCCCGTGGACAGAGGAGGCTGGCGGGCTGCAGTCCCTGGGTCCACAAAGAGCCGGACACGCCTGAGGGACGGACACTCCCACTCTCGCTTCGTGGACACAAACAGGCAGAGCTCGCTTTATTTTGCTTCACTTTGGTGCAGAATCTCTGCTACTCACACGCTGGGGGTCAGTGGCGACCCCGAGCCGAGCAAATCTGTTGGTGCCTGTTTCCCAGCGACATGTGTCTCTGTGTTGCATTTGGGGGATTTTCCCAGCGTTTCAAACATTTTCATTATTGTTAGATCCATAGTAGTGACCTGTGACCTCTGGTGTTACTGTTGTCATTATCTGAGAAGCCATGAGCTGCACCCACATAAGACAGCAACTGAACTGACAAACGTGTGTTCTGACACCTCCCCTGTCTCTCTCCTCCCGCCTCCCTTTTCCCCGAGACGCAACAATAGTGACATTTGGCCGATTAAGAACCTCCCGTGACCTCCAGGTGTTCAAGGGAAAGAAAGAGCTGCTCGTCTCTGACTTTAAATCAAGGCTAGAAGTGATGGAGATCAGTGCGGAAGGCGTGCCAGAAGCTGAGACAGGCCTGGAGCTAGGCCTCTCACACCAAAGTTAACCAAGGTGTGAAGAAAATTAAAAGTGCTGCTCCAGGGATCACGCGAATGACAAGAAAGAGACAGCCGTCCTGCTGGTGCAGAGAAAGTTCGGGTGGTCTGGATAGAAGATCAGACCAGCCCAACATCCCCTTAAGCCAAAGCCTCATCCGGAGGAGGACCCGAATCCCTTCAATTCTGTGAAGGCTGCGCGGGGTGAGGAGGCTGCAGAAGAAAGCTCTGAGGCTGGCAGGGTTGGCTCGTGAGGGTTCGGGGGAGAAGCCGTCTCATAACGGTCAAGTGCAGCGGAAGCACCAAGGGCTGACGTGGAAGCTGCCGCGAGTCATCGGGAAGACCCAGCTCAGACCATCCATGGGGGAGGCTACACTAGACGGCAGATGCTCAGTGTAGAGGAGGCAGCCTCCTCCGGAAGAAGCTGCCATCCAGGCCTTTCGTAGCCAGAGAGAAGTCAGTGCCTGGCTTCAAAGCTTCAAAGGGCAGGCTGACGCTTGTTGGGGCTGCCGCAGCTGGGGGCCTGAAGCTGAAGCTAGTGCTCATGTGCCATCTGAAGATTCTAGGCACCCCCGCTTTTTAATTTCTCAGACAATCAGTGATGTTGAGCATCTCTTCATGGGCTTTTTGGCCATCAAAAGTGATTTCTTGAGATGGTCCCTACTCCTGGTGAAGAGTGTTGAAATGACCACAAAAGACTGAGAATATTACATGCGCTTAGTTCACGAAGCAGTGTCAGGCTATGGGAAGCCAGACTCCAATCTTGGAAGAAGTCCCACAGTGGGTAAAATGCTCTCGAACATCGCTGTGTGCTCCAGAGAAATCGGTCATGAAAGCAAGAGTCCGCAGACGTGACCAACTGCACTGTCGCCCACTTTTAAGAAACGGTCACGGCCACCACCCTGACCCCTCAGCAGCCGTCAGCATCCAGGCCGGACCCTCTACCAGCAAAGAGACTGCATCTTACCAATGGCTCCGATGCAGGTAGCATGTTTCAGCAGTGACATATTTTAAATTGAGATCTGTACGCTGCCTCCTTAGACATAGCGCTGTGGTAGTCAGCAGGGATGCCCCAGTAGACTGCGGTGCAGTGTGCCCAGAACCGCCGGTGCCCTGGGAACCAGAGCTCTCCTGTGGCCGGCTTTCCCGGGACGCGCAGCAGTGGCCTGGAGCCGAACGTGCTGTCCCTCTGAACTGTCGCCTTTAGTAATGACGTTTTGATCCTGGTTCCTTAGTCACAACACACGAACCAGATGAATGTGAGAGGTTGGCATTGGGAGGAGCCGGGTGAGGGGCCTGTGGGAACTCCCCCTGCTATCTTTGCAAATCTGGTAAATCTAATACGATTCTAAAATAAAAGAGTTTATGGAGAAAATTAAAGCAGCGTGCATATATTAAAAAAAAGATGTCACAAGCTGTGGCCTGAACACTGACTTTCGGAAACCACTGTGTTTACTGAAGGCCTCTTGTGAGCTGGCCCAGCTGTGGTGAATAAGGACGTTCTTTTCTAAAGAGAGTCCATATGCAGCCTGTCTTTAATATCCCGTTTTCAGGAGTGATGGAGGGAGGGAGGGAGACAGAGGGGAGGAGAGCGTGACGGGGGCACCGTGGATCGGGGTGGGTGCTGAAGGGCTGGCCTGCAGGCTGACCATCCCTCCCACCTCTCTCCCTGCCCGCCCCGCCGAGCTCTCCCCCTCGGGCCCCTGTTGTATTGCCTGAGCCCCTTCCCCAGGAATGGGAGCCCCCTCCCCAGGAATGGGAGCCCCCCGGGAATAAGCCTGACCCCAGTTACAGAACCTCACGGGCAGGTTTTCGTCTGGTAGCTCAGCTTTGTATTTTGATTAGAAAGGCCTCAAACCCAGCTGACAGAGCAGCAGTCTGGGTACTTGGGTGAGGGCTGGGCTGCGGGGAGACCAGTCTCGTGGCGTAGCCGGTGCTCGCAGGCGGCCGGTGGCCTGGCTTCCGGGCCTGGTGCTTGAGAACACGCGGGGGATGGCAGGGGGCTCAGCTTGGCAACCCCGGGCCCCGCCATGTGTTGCCCTCTGTGGGCTGAATGCCAGGCTTCCAGTAGATCACCCCCACCCTCCCTGGCAAGTTCTAGGTCAGCAGGACCCAGGCTGGAGGGCTCAGGACCAGGGACTTTCCCAATAGAGAGGCAAGGTTTCCGGATATGTCTGGGGCTGGATGGGGCTGGGTGTGAGAGGGGAGCTTGGACCACCCTTATGGAACCCTCAGTGGGGGTCTTCAGAGCCTCCGTCAGAGTCTCAGTGTGGGGCTGGGGCCAGGAGACTGGCTGGTGTAGCCCCGGAACTCAGTCTGGGGCCTTATTTCCCCTCGCCTGCCCCTGGGAATACAAGTCTGGGTCCTGGAGTCACACACATCAGCTCCCCCCATTCCTGCCCCCAAAGCAGAATGTCCCAGGGTGCATGGAAGGCGGGGCCCTCCCGGGCTTCAGGTGGCCGTCCAGGCTGTAGGGGTCCAGGATATCGGGGTTTCTGGAGGAGCCTGCAGTCTTAGAGGCCTTGGGCAGGACAAGTTGAAGGAAAAGGTCTAGGAATCGGCGAGTGAGCACAGACTCGGCGACCTTTGGGCACAAGAAACAAGTGACACTTTGATTAAAAGACAAAGAAATTTACAAACAATCCCATGGAAAAAAATGAGAATGCGTTCAGAGCAAATAGAGTGTTGACTGAGGGTCTGTTCTGACTGTTCATCTCCAGGACCAGCTGTGCGTCCATTCCAACGAATAGCGGGCGCTGCCTGGGGCGTGTGTTGAGAAGGACCCAGAGGCCTGAAGGGTTGGTTCTGCCGCGGCTTTAGGGGCCTGGAGCCTGTGCAGCCATCAGCCTGATAGAACCGCCTCTGTGTAGCTGCATCAGTGGGTCAGAGGAGTGACCGTGAGTGTGAGTGGGGCTGGCTGGCTGCACCTGCTCTCCCTGTGACTTTGGTGGTTTCTTTCTGTTGGACCCACGAGGACCTCTTAGGGCTCTAGAAATCCCACCAGTTCCTGGATACTCTCTCTTACTTCCTGCCGAACACCTGGCCCTTCTGTTTGAAGTTACAACAGCTTGTAAAGCTGGGTTGCAATTCTCCGGGTCAACAGTGCGTGGCGCTCTCTAATTATTCCAGGTGGTGGTTGTTCAGGGGCTGAGTTGTGACCGACTCTTTGTGACCCCGTGGACTGCAGCACCCCAGGCTTCCCTGTCCTTCGCCGTCTCCTGGAGTTTACTCAAACTCATGTCCGTTGAGTTGGTGATGCCATCCAAACATCTCATCCTCTGTCACCCCTTTCTCCTGCCTTCAGTCTTTCCCAGCATCAGGGTCCTTTCCAATGAGTCAGTTCTTTGCATCAGGTGGCCAAAGTACTGGAGCTTCAGCTTCAGCATCAGTCCTTCCAGTGAATATTCAGAGTTAATTTTCTTTAGGATTTGCTCTCCTTGGAGTTCAAGGGACCTCTTGAGTCTTCTCCAGCGTCACAGTTTGAAAGCATCAATTCTTTGGTGCTCAGCCTTATTTATAGTCCAACTCTCACATCCATACATAACCACTGGAAAAACCACAGCTTTGACTATGTGGATCTTTGTTGGAAAAATGATGTCTCTGCTTTTTAATATGCTGTCTAGGTTGGTCATAACTTTCCTTCCAAGGAGCAAGCATCTTTTATTTACATGGCTGCAGTCACCGTCTGCAGTGATTTTGGAAACTTCCTCAATTCTGCAACTTCAGCGTTTATCAAACCAAAGTGACTTACTGATTGATCAAGTTCAATAAAGCCTTTCTTTGTGCACAGAACTTTGTGGATTATGACTTTGAATTAAGTCAGAATCAAGGAAAGATTCATTTCATGATCTATTACCTGCCAATAGCTTTCCTTGGCTTGTGGGGCAGCAAGTGAGGCTGACTCCAACAATAGGTAACCTCCCTGAAGTACAGGATGGTTGTGAAACTCGCCACAGCCGGAGGCATTCGGCCCCCTGCCCCAGAGAAGCAAGCAGCGGTGCCTCCAGCGGGCCTGGTGGCAGGACGGGGCCGGGCCGCCAGCTCCCCCGTCCACCCCCAGAGGGCAGCATCGCCCCATCGAGGGCCCTCCACCGCCAGCCTGATGGCCGGGCTGACCGGCTCAGCACCGCCGTCTCCCTGGCAACCGCCTCCGGCCCCGCCTCTTCCGGCGCCCACCCAGCCGCGCGCCGCTCTGTGACGGACGGGGGCTGCCCCCGGCTCTCCTCCCGGTGCCTGGGCCCGCGGCGCTGCCGGAGTGGACTCAGCTGGCCGCAGCCGGGGCCCGTAACAGCATCTCTGCTTTCCTCTTGGCCGAGGGGCCCTCCTTTCCCCAAATGCTTGCCTTGCCCACCTCCTGCTCTGGAAAGGGAGAGGGGTCCAAAGGCAGCGATCCCCGCTGGGGAGGGGCCGCCGGCGCCGAGGGGTCGGGGCGGAGTGCGGGGCGGGCAGAAGACCACGGGAGTTTGGGACCGCAGCTGTTCCGGACCTTGTCCAGTGGGAGCCCCCCACAGACGCTGTGCAGTGGGCAGTGATGATGAACTTTGACCACCTTGGGCCCCGACTGACACCCCAGGCTCGTCCCCGGGGCCTGTGGAAAGGCTCAGGTGGGCGCCCTCCCAGTTGAGAGTGGGTCGGGGGAGAAGGGAGCCCACGGACACGCAGGAGCCCTAAGGGTCGAGCTCCTGCTCCTGGGGGTGGCGGGCAGGCCTTCGGGCTCAGCTGGCTCTGAGGAGTCAAGGTGAGGGGCGGCTGGGGAGCCTCTCTGGACGGCGCTGGCAGGGCAGACCTCGCTGAGAAGTCGGGGAGGGACAGCCCGGCCTCCCACTTCCTTACCCAGCTTGGCTTGGCTGACGCTGACCCCGAGCGGGAGGCGGGCACCTAGCCTTCCTTGTGCCTGCACCGCCCGCCGCCCTGCCTGCGAGAATGGTGGAGGGTGAGCTTGCAGACCTCAGATGGGCCTTGCTCCCTGGAGTGCCCCCTCTTCTGCCCGAGGTGCACCGGGACCCCAGCACAGGGCCAGGCGCCCAGTGGGGCCGATCACGTGGCATGGGGTTGGGTGCAGACTCCAGAGAGGGGAGCTGGATTCAGTAACCTCCTCATGGCATCTGAATTTCAACAGGATGGTCATGAAGCTGGACGGGTCTGAAGCTCCAGGTCAAAGGCAATGACAGTCAGCCCTGAGTACCCATCCATCTGTTCACTTGCTCAGAAATCGCTGCCCTGGGCTGGCTCAGGGAGGGCAGCGTCTGCCCCGTAGAATGTAACACGTGGCTGGAAATTTTCTAGTAGCTACATTAAGAACTATGTGAATTTTATTAATATATTTTATTTAACCCAATATGTCAACCCCATTATCATTTCAACATGAGAGTCATCTAAACATTATTAATGAGCTATCTTACACTCATTTGGGGTACCAAGTCTGAGACTTGGTAGGTATTTTACACTTTCATCACTTCCCCACTTGTATAAGTCAGACTTCAAGCTCTCAAAAGTCACAGGCAGCCAGGGCTGGCATGCTGGGGAGTGGAAGTCCAAAACATGCTCTTGGGACTGCATGCAGGCAGCCAGTGTGGGCTGATCTGTGCCAGGACAGGGTCTCAGGACTATGGGGATTCAGAGGGAGGAACAGCCAATGGGGAGGGGCTTGGAGGACTCCCAGGAGGAGGAGGCATTGGGGCTGGGCATGGAAGGGTAAAGAGGAATTCTTTGGCTACAAAGTAGGGGAAAGAAAATCTTCTAATTTCATCCCTGGTTCCCAAGTTAGGACCTGAAGAAATCAAGGACTTTCAATGACTTGCCACCAGGTTCTCCCAAAGGAACCACTGATTTAAATCCTCTTATTCCAGTGGTTAAGGCTCCCTGTTCCTCGTGCAGGGCACCGAGTTCAGCCCCTCATCGGGGAGCTAAGAACCTGCACAGAGCAACCAAGAGCCAAATAAATAAATATGCTTTAAAAACCCCACTTCTTTCTGCCCCTGGGCCAGTGCTAATATTTTTCCATATTCTAGTAACAAACCCTGAGGTCTAGAGGTTCAGCTACTAAGAGGTGTGTGTGCTCAGTCGTGTCCAACTCTTTGTGATCTCATGGACTGAAGCCCACCAGGCTCCTCTGTCCATGGAATTTTCCAGGAAAGAAGACTGGAGTGGTAGCCATTTCCTCCTCTGGGGGATCTTCCCCACCCAGGGATTGAACCCATGTCTCCTGCACTGGCAGGCAGATTCTTCACCACTGCACCACCTGGGAAGCCCGGGTGGGTAATCGGTGAGACATACATCTTATCTAGGTCTTAGATGGCAGTGGCCGCTGAGACGGTGTTACATGGCCCTCCCTCTGCTTTATGGAGCCATGGTGCATGTGCCTATTGCTTCACACAGGGAAGGAGGGGCAGGTCCTAAAACTTGTCTGTAACCAGGTGTCAACCCCGAGTCCCACTCGGGCGATCTTCCTTAGGTCTAACTGAAATCTCTCTTGCTGCTGTTGGCGTCCCAGGCGAGGCTACTTCGCAGGCCTGCTCTGACGCTGCCTCGCCCATGGCTATCCCCAGGGACCTGGAGCAGGACCCGGAGAGCTGCCGTGTTCGTGCAAACCTTTAGAAGTGAATCTTCCAAATGTGTCTGCAAAGAGTCAACAGGTTGCGCCTTCACGGGGCCGACTGGTGTGGGGCGGCTGAGGGCTGGGGCAGCTCTCTGGGAACAGAGCCACGTTCCCTCTGCTCTCCTTCCTGCAGGGAGGGGGTCTACTGGGGTGATGCTCTGTTGTTCTGCTTGATGGGGGGCAGCAAGAAGGCCCCTGTTTCCTGAAGCCTCCCTCCTGTGTTGTCTGTAATTGAGCTTCCGGGCCTCATTCTAGGGCATTTGAGCGTCACCCTTTGCCCTTCCAGACGCTCACTGTGCGTTCCGGGACTGAAGCGGTCCCTGTCGTTCTCCCCGGAGGTCCTGGGGGTTTGGGGCGGGGGGCTCGTGGCGTGGGAAGTTGAGGGAAGAGCCTCTGGGTGATGGGGCAGAAGCTCCTCCAGCAGTCAATCCTGGCCTCTTAGGTGGTCCCCGAGACGCGGGCCGGCTCCTCTGCTGAGAGGTGGGCTGTGTGGGCGCCTGGGTCTGCCTCTGTCCTGTCACCCGAGAGGAGGCTTCAGCGGCTCAGCCTTGCCCTCACACCTGCCGTGCGTCTGGTGGGTTTTTTTCCCATTTCCGCCTCCTCAGCTGGGGCTCGTTTGGGCTCACTGCCCACGTGGTGGGTCACGGTCGCTGTGCTGTCAAGAGTTAGCTCAGCAGACTCAGGTTGCCCACACCCTGCACGCCCAAGGGAGGCCAGGCCCTGGGCTCAGCTCCCCGGGGGGCCTCTGGACACTGGGGACGTCCTGCTGATAAAAGCATCTTCGTCTACCTGCTCCCTGTGCCAGGGAGTCTGTGAAATGATGGGGTTTATGGGGGGGACCTCAGGGTCCCTGGTATCAAGCAGACCTCTGCAGGGGCTAGAAGCTAAAGTTGCTGACATGGGCAGCCAGGCTTGACTTTGTGACGCACCTCCAAGGAGATCCAGGCACCAAAGCTCAGGGGGGCTTCCCTGGCTGGCACCCCCCATGATGTCACACGTCCCCCAGGAGGGGCTGGTGCCTGGTGTCCCTGGGACCCACCCCTACCCCCCGGGCTGGTTTTTATCTGTCCTTTTGGGCTAATAAACCTTAACTGTGAGCACAGCAGCTTGGCTGAGTTCGGCAAGTACCTCTCGCGGACCCTGGGAGCCTAGGGGCGTCTGGAGCCCCGGGGGGCAGGGTCAGCCTCCCTGTTGACTGGCCCTGAGGCATGTGGGGGGTCCCTGTCCCTTCTGAGTCATGTGGGAAGTCTTGTGTCCAGAGGCCCCTGTAGGATGTCTCCAGATGCTGGGACACTTTGCGGGGCTCCCTTTGACCTTGATTCCTCTCTCCCATCCATGTTCTCAACTCTGCCCACAGGGCATCCGCGTGGTATCCTACACTCCCTGGGGAGAACCGAACTGTTTCTGGTTGGGGGGATGATCCTCCCTGGGTAGGGCTCCTGCTGACCGAGGCGGGGGCACAGCCTTGGCGCCCCCCGTTCTGAACCTGGAGGCACCTAGGACGAGGGTGGGGCTGCTGGGAAGATGGGGCTCCGTGTGTGCGCGTGCGGGTTCTGCCTTGTCTGGGGCGGGGGCTGGGTGGGACTGCAGGGCCTCTGGGTCTCCCCCAGCTCAGCGGAAGCTGTGAGCTGCCTGTGCTAAGGCTCTGGTGGCCTCCAGGAGATCGCGGAGGCCTGGCTTTCCCTCCGGGGGCCCCTGTGTGCCAGTTTCCCCAGACGGGCCTTGGGCCTCAGGCCTGGATGCTGCGTCCGTCCAGGCTGTGGCTCCCGTGCTTTTTGGCCTCTGCCTCCATCCGGGACGGACACTGGCCCTCCTTCCAGCCCTGCCGCCCACCCCCGTGGGCCTGCATGCCTGCGTTCAGGTGAGCTGGTCCAGGTGCAGCGGCCCTGATGCCAGCCCTGGGGAGAGGCTGCTGGGCACGAAGGGTCCCGTGCGCCATGGAGGTGTGGAGCTGGGAGCGCCCGGGGTCAGCCTGTGCCCGGAGCCTGGTCTTAACGCCCTGCTCTTTCCCAGGCCGTGGCCTGCACTTGGCCCCCGCCCAGGCCCAGGCCCCGAGTCCGGGGATGGGCGCTGCCCCCGGTGCCCTGTGGGCCCCTGGCCGTGTGTTGGGACCCGGGCCCTGGCTGGAGACCGATGCCTCCCCCAGCCTGCAGCCTGGCCGCCGCCCCCGCCCTGCCACGTCGCCGCTTCCACCCGAGCGGCAGGAAGCCGCGCGCTCTTTCTGCAATGCTTTGGAGGGCTGCTGCTGCAGGCAACACCTGGCCGCAGTCCAAGGAACATAATAAAAGAGAGGGAGGGCGAGAGGGAGTCAGGGAGGAGGCAGGGGCCGGGGAGGTTTGGAAAAACCATCTGATTCCACTTTGCAAAGACAACTGCAGTTATGTCTCTGAGGGTTTCGAAGTCACTTCGGATTCAAACCATGCTGGGTGACGTCAGTGGGAAAAAATGAAGCTCGCCCTGGTTCTGGGACACACACCACATGAAGTCGGTCCCAGCAAGCTCCCGGCCTGCAAGCCAGGACAGTGGATGGCCCGCTGGGTCTCTGCAGAAAGGCAGGAGCATTGAGGGCAGGGGCCGGGGTCCGCCGCTCTGGACATGCCGGGCCGTCCGGCCTCAGCTCCGTGGCCTGACCCGGGGCAGGGGCAGGGGGAGGGCAGAGTGAGATCATGGATGGGAGAGAGGTCAAGGTCAAAGGGAGCCCTGCGCAAAGTGTCCCGTGTTTGAAGACGTCCAGGGGCCTCTGGACAACACAGGACTGCCCGTGTGACACAGCCGTGGGCCCCTTTGGAACATTCAGTGTCTCTCACCCCTGCTGAGCGTCGGGGGCTACTAACCCCGGGACGGAGAGACATCCTGGCATTGCTGGGCCTTCAGCCCCATCATTGGGAAGGTCCCCTGGGCTGTGGGGGTGTCTCGGGCCTCAGGGCTCCCCTCTCTGAGCACGCTCAGGCTCCTACACTTTGCAAAGTCAGAGATGAAGCTTGGGGCCGATGTCTGGGACCCGCCCAGTGTCTGTCGGCTGCTCCCAGCTACTATGGGCGCTGGAGGGGGTGTGAGGAGGAAATTCCACCCCCGCCCACCCCGTCCCTCCTGCCTGGGGCTGCTCTGGTCAGGACCCTGCCCCTCTGGATGGGGGCTCCAGGGGTCCCGGCACATGGCAGAAGCTGATATGGCCCTGGATCCACAGAAGAGGGTACAAGGCCCCCTCCTCCAAAATTCCAGGGGCTTCGTGGAGACTTCCCCTACCTCGACAGAGCCGGGGCTCGGGACAAGGTCGCCACAGCCTCAGAGCCCTCAGTCCCTAGAGGCAGGGCCCCCCCACCCCCCAGGGAAGGGAGGGCCTCCCACCACTTACAGAGCCCCCAGGGGCACATGCCCTGACCCCCACAGAGTCCTGCCTGGGGCCTGCACAGGTGGCCTGGCTTAGCTGTCATCTCCACTGTTGCTTCCCAAGTGTGTTTTGAAAGAGAGCATAGCAGAGAAGCCTGGTGACGGCAAGGCTGGGCTGACGCCGCCTGGAGGAAGGCAGATTCCGATCAACCTACATTTGCTGGCAGCCAGTGGTGCCAGGCCCAAAGGCAAGGGCCCAGGGCCTGGGGCCAGCCTCCAGGGTTGCCCCCGAGCAGCCCCGCTCCGAGGGGCCCACTTTGTGGGGAGGAGGTGGGCGTCCTGGGGTGCGGGGGACTTGCAGGGGGCACTGGGGCTGGGCGGGCCGGAGGGCCAGGGGCCAGAGTGCCCGGGGGTGGGGCTCAGCCTGGAGGGGCCCGCGCTGTGACTGGAGGGGGACAAAGCCTGGCGCAGGGGGGGGGGGGGGGGGGGGGGGGGCCCCTGTCTGGGACGCGGTTCAGCCGCGGTGCAGCAGAGCCTTGACTCATGGGCTGGGGCCTCGCGGCCTCTGGGGGTCTGAAGACATTTTTTCCATGGAAAGTAGCCGCTGGCGCTCTGCTGAGCGGGGAGCTCTCTGCCCCCTCCCATTACCGGCCGAGCCTTTGGCCCGGGCTGTCCGCTCATCGGGCTGAGCCTCCCTGCTGGACTTGCCGCGGGCCTGGGCTGAGGTGGGAGCGCCAGGCAGGGGTCAGTCGGCGGCCCTGGTGCCTGGTCAGCCCCCAGAAGGAGCTGCCCCGTGCATCCTCGGTCCTGGGCCGGGGCGGGGGGACGAGACAACGGATGTCAAGGTCTGGCTGCAGGGAGACAGACATGACTGCTGCATTAGCTCTCTGGGGGAAGCTGGCGGGGGGCACAGAGGTACAAGAAGCGGACTGTCCCCTTGGTGGGGGCGCAGCTGAAGTGGCCGACGCTGGAGTATTTTCTGAAGCTCCTGATCTTGGGAGCGGGCACCCCGAAACCTCTCCACGGCACTGGTGGTGAGGCGCCTCTCTGCCTGGGTGGGCACCAGGGCTGGCTCGCCCCTGGGTGACACAGGATGCCAAATGGTTAATCAGAAACCCTCCTCGGAGCCCCTTGAAGGTCTCGTCCCCCCACGGGAAACACAGGCACCCTGGGAGCCCGAGAACCACGCACCAACAGAGGGGCCTCGCCGTCGGCCAGGGGGTCCGCCAGGATGGTGAAGGCTCGCCGCCCCTGGCCTGAGGCGTCGGGACGCAGCTGTCTGCAGCTCGGCGGGAGGGGCAGGGCCATCTGGGGTGGCAGGCCTCCAGCTGCATCTGGGCTGATGTGAGTGCAGCCTGGGGTAGACCCCAACTGCCTTACCCCCTGTGGCCTCAGCCACGTGGGCGGGGGCTTCCACAGGGAGCACGCTGAGGCCGTTCCCGACCACACCCCCTCCTCCAGGAAGCCCTCCTGAGCTCCTTGCTCCTTTGGACTCTGCTGGGTTCGGCACGTGGACCCCACAGTCTGACCCCGAGTCCTCAGCCGTTTCACAAACAGAGGTCTTGTCTCTTGGGAGAGCCGGGGTCAGGGCCGCAGCCTGGGGCTTGGCTGGCGCGGGCTCTCCACACGCGCTGCTTGTGTTGGCCAAGGGGAGGTGGTGCCAGGCCTGCGGTCCCCGAGAGGGCACCTGCTTTCCAGGTGGAGCGGCCTGGGTATGACTCCCAGCTGCGCCACCTGTGACCTCCAGGGCCCTGAGCAGGCCTCCCGTAGCTCTGCGCCTCAGTCTCCCCTTCTGTGAAATGGGATCTTAGCAGCACTGGCCTCCTCGGGTTACTGGAAGGATCTAAGGGCCTGACAGGTGTGAGCGGCCCGCCCAAGGTCTGGCACCTGGAGAGGTCGGGAGCCCCCAGGGTGGACCAGGCTTAGGGGACCCTGGACTCAGAACTCCCAGGCCATGAGCCTCCCTCTCTCGCTGAGCACCTCGGCCTGCACCTCCTCTAGGAGGCCCTCCAGGGCTGCCCAACCCCAGCCCTCATCTGAGCTCTGGGAGCTCCAGGCAGCTCACGCTGGTGGTTTTTTTTTTCCACCCCAACTATGATAGCCACAAATGTCTCCAGCCCTTGCCAGATGTTCCCTGGGTGGGGACAAAATGCCCCCAGCTCAGAACCCCTGGCTTAGAGAAAGAAGCCCCATCCTGAGTCACGTGGGGTTGGGACCAGCTCGGGCGTGGCCTCCTCCAGGAAGCTTGCCCTGGTTCTCTGCAATACTCTCTCATCAAGCATTTCTGCTCATTTCTGGTGTGAGTGTCCATCTGGTGGGGCATCGATAAGACTCTGTGAGGCCTGCCTGAGCGCCCTGCCCCTGGGCCGCTGCTGTGACGGGCCCTTCCCCCCGACTCTGCAGTCCTCACGGCTGGAGGCCCTGTCCTTGCAGTCCTGCCTGGGGCCCCGTGAGGCCTCCTGGGTGCTACAGGGGACCCTGAGGCCCAGAGGAGGGAGGTGTCAGCCGCGGCTCTGCCTGCTGGTCCGCGGCCGGGGCAGGGGGTTGGCGTCTCGATAGCTGCATGGACAGGTGCGTGCACGTGGGGGAGGGACCTCCCAGAGCTCAGTGAGGGATGACGTCCCTTGCCCGGCTCAGCCTCCAGAAGGCCCTGGGGTCTGACCGCAGACACGCCGAGTCCTGGGCGCCCTGTGTCCTGCTGCCTGCCTCCCCGCGGGCCTCTGCACTCTGCCTGGTGGGCATCTGGGGTGTTCCTGGCGGGGCACCCTGCTGGCCAATACCACAAGCACCCCAGGCCTCCTGGGCAGCTCTCAGAAGTGCAGGGGCCACGGGCAGAGCTTCCCCTCACATCCTCACGTTGACAGGCCTCAGATAGCGTCCCGGCCACCTGAGGGTCACGTGCCAGCGTTCAGAGTCCTGCTAGGGAGACGCAGGCGGCCGACTTCCCAGCGCGTGTGGCACGGCCAGGGTCATGCGCTCATGCCATGGGGTCCTCCCGGTCAGCGGGCCCTCGGGGGACACGGGCTCACTCACAGCATCCTCCCGGTCAGCGGGCCCTCGGGGGACACGGGCTCACTCCACAGCATCCTCCCGGTCACCGGGCCCTCGGGGAACACGGGCTCACTCACAGCATCTTCCCCGTCACCGGGCCCCCGGGGGACACAGGCTCACCCCACGGCATCCTCCCGGTCAGTGGGCCCTTGACTGGCCCCGTGGCTCAGCCAGGTTCCAGCCCTGGCCTTTTCCATGAGCGCCCTGGGGGCACTATCCTGAGGCCAGTTTCCTCACGCGCCTGGCTCTACTCCTCGACAGGAGCCCCTGTCTGATATGAGGATGGGTTCTGTTTGTGTCGGAGTTGAGCCAGCACCCAGGTCTCCCTGTCTGCCTTCTGCCCTGAGCTAAATGGCCCCGGGGGGCTTGCGGGCTCTTTATGTGTGTTCAGAGAGGGGGACGTGCATTTCACCCCTGGCCGCCTGACCGCAGGCACGTCCCTGGGCTTCCCGGCCACGCTGTCCCTGTCCGTCAAGTGGGGAAAAAAGAGGGGCCCCCACCTCTGGCGTAGAGGTTTCGGCTTAGCACGTGGCCACCAGCCAAGCCAGGGTGACGGGGGCTGACCTGGCAGCCGTGTCCCTGGAGCCGGGCTGAGCGCTGCGCCCATCTGCTGGGCATCCACCTCCGAGGGAGCTCTGCTGGGCCGGGCCCACTGGTGGAGTGGGGTGGAGGCAAGATGGAGGCTGCGGTCAGCAGCTATGGCCGGGGGGAAGCTGGGGAAGAGATGGGGCTGCAGCCATGATGCCAGGGTACCCCGGGGCTCGGCTGGAGGAGAGTCAGCACCTGGCTTTGAGGGAGGGGGAGGGGGTGCCCCTCTGAGAAGCGGCAGCGCTGGGCGCAGTGGAGAGGCTGCAGTCCCAGAGTAACTGTTAGTCGGTCAGTCGTGTCCGACTCTGTGACCCCATGGACTGTGGCCCGCCGGGCTCCTCTGCCCATGGGGATTTTCCAGGCAAGAACACTGGAGTGGGTTGCCATGCCCTTCTCCAGGGAGATCTTCCCGACCCAGGGACTGAACCCAGGTCTGCAGGCAGATTCTTTACCCTCTGGGCCGCCAGGGAAGCCGGGCACGTGCGTCAGGAGCACACAGCTCCTGTGTTCCCCGTGCCTCCGGCCTCTGTTATTGCAGCCAAACTCCTGCGACTTCTCGGGGAGACAAACAGGCAGCCACAGAGCCGCCTCCGCCCCCCGCCCCCAGACGCATCCCTCTGCCTGAAGCCTCTCTGGAGGGCGAGACCATCAGTTTTGCAGGAGCAAGGGAGGAACAGAGACCTTTACAACAACTAGGCAATAAAGTCCCAGCCGACCAAACGCCGGCCGGGCCGCAGGCTGGAGGCCGAGACGGGCAGCCCTGCTGTCCTGGCCGGTGGTGCCCGCCCACGGGAGTGTGCCCCGGCCACCCCTCAGTCTCCAGAAGGTGCCTGCAGGTCACTGGCCTGGAGACCATCCCAAACTTCCCCCTAACAGCAGCTTCCATTGCCTGTTACTCAGCGCTTCTTTTCATTTAAATTAAGAACGTTTTCAAAGGAGGGCGGAAAGTTCATGCTCTAAGCCCATTCTGCACCCAAACTCCACTTCCACAGGCGAGAGAGCAAGGCGGTCTCTGCCCTGGACTGTCCAAGCTCCCTCAGGGAGCAGGCCTCGGGGTGCCTGCCGCTGTCCTTCCATCCGTCTCCACGCCCACGGCCACCTCCATGCACGGCCGGCTCCCCCCTGCCCCCAGCAGTAGCAGGGTCCGGGTCACCCCCTCCTGCCGGAGGTTCCTCTGTCCTCATCCCGATCTGACCATCTCTCCCCTCCGCCAAAGACGCACGAGGTAAAGCTCAGCGTGCAAACCCCCAAAGGCTGCTCTCAAGATAAGGGTCAGGCCGGACCTCACCTCCCTGGCCCTTCCCGACCCCCGGGGTCCCCCCCCGCCCCCCCCAGAGTCCCCCCCGCCGCAGGCTCCCCTGCCCTCTCATCATCCGGTTCTCTCCTTCTCCTTCTGCGCAAGCCCGAGGCCCTGGAGACCCCTGCCTGGGTTGGGGGCCGTCCTCTGTGCCCCTGTTCCTGGGGCCCCCAGGGGCTTGGAGCTGCCTTCCACTTCCACCCTCGGGCTGTGGCCTCTTCGAGGCTCCCCGGGGCCCTCTCCTCGTCAGCGTCCCTGGGTGTGACCAGTGTAGGCATCCAGGGGACACAGCTCAGATACGCCCCTTTCGTGAAGCTGGAGTTGAGGGTCGGGGGTGGGGGCCCAGCTGCCCTAGGCCCCTGTGAGCAGCGCAGCCGGGGGGCCTGGAGAAGGTGAAGCCCGGTTTCCCTCGGTCTTGGCCCAGCCAGTCCGGGGCCTGGATGGCCAGTGGGTTCCAGGCTGGTGGTCTCGGCCCTGGCCATCCCACTGGAGACGGAGCTCCTGTTTGGTGTTGGAAACTCGAGTCCTTGTTCAGGGAACTCAGAGTGAGGCTGAGGTTGGATTGTGAGGCTCTCTGCTCCCTGGGGAGGGGGCTCACAGCAGGTGAGTGTGGGCCTGAGATGTGGGGGGCGAGGAGGTTCACAGCTCTGCCTCATGCTGCTCGAAATGGGCCACCCCCTGGGGCCAGCCAGTGTGGAGGGCATCTGTGTCTGGGGCCTCGGCGGGCCATCCTGGGGCTTCTAGGCAGGCAGGCAATGGGTTAGACCCCCAGGGCAGGGCTGCAGGCCTGAGCCGCTGCCTCTCCCGAGTCCCCGCTCTGCCCCACTCAGCGACTGACCGCTGTGTGCCCAGCGCTGACTGCGTCCCCGGCTTTGGTGTCGCCGGGCCCAGTGGCCTTGGCTCATGTGCTAGGCTAGAGGCGGTCCCCGAGAGCCATTTCCTGTGGGAGGCTGGACGGCCCGGGGCAGAGACCCGCTCCCTGCGGCCGCTGAGGTCACCCGGCTCTGCGGGGTGGCTGAACTGGGCCCAGGAAGTGGAGGCGGGCCCCAGGTGGCCTGCAGGGCTTGGTCTCCCCCTCTCGTCCGTGTAGACGGGCCCTTCCGCTCCCGCCTCACCGGTATGCAGAGTGCTGACGGAGCCAGGTGTGACCTGTGGGGGTGGGGAGTGGTGGGCTTCAGGGCATCCTGGACACCGCGACGACCAGACCCCCAACACAGGGCCCTTCGGGGACATGCTGAGCGGCTCTCTCAGGGGTCAGCCTGCACGGCGGCTCAGTCACCCTGGAGGCCCCTGCCCGGGGTGCCCCCACCTCTGCACCAGGCAGCCTTGTCCGCAGCGGAGAGGCCACTCTCGCTGGCAAGTGACCCTCAGGAGGGAGGTGACCCGAGGAAGCTTGAGCCTGTGGGCCCCGTCTTCAGTGAACGCCTGCTGTGTTGACCGAAGGCGTTTGAGTTCCCAAATCTCTTACCTGCCTGGAAGCAGAGACTCCCCGGAGAACTCTGAAGAATCCGGTTCTCATAGATCCCCTCCTTGGAGCCACCAGGGAAGACGGTCTCCGCGGGGACTTGGGGCTGCACCCTGCCCCTGAGCAGACACGTGCGGAGCGCGCACAGCCCCGCCTCCTCTCAAGGGCCTGGCGGCCTTTCTCTTGCCAGTGCCCTCCCCCCTGCCCCTCCCTCGTCGTGTCCCCCTAAGGCAGCACCCCATATTCTAACCCTCCCTCTGATCATATTTTTCCGTAAACTCCCAACCATATATGTGCAGGAATAAGTCTGTCTGTTCTCTCCATAATCTGTCTCTTGCCAGTTTAATTTGCAGGCGTCCAAAACAGAACCTAAGAGGATGGGGAAAAGATCCGCCTCCCTGACGGGCGATCTTTCCAGGGCCTCTTGCGTGCCGAGGGGAGCGGGGATGAAGGCGGGAGGTGGGCCTGCTGCCCCAGGATGATGTCTACTGACCTCCTGCCTGCCGTGCGCCACGCGGTCGGGGCCCCCGCGTCTGCTTGGCCAGCCTGGTGAACTCCTATTCACCCGTCCAAGCCCTTCACAGGCACTCCCTGCTTGCTCGAGTGTGTTTTCGCTGCCTTCCGTGACTCAGGTCCTGTTCCAGCTGGCTCAGGTGCAATGAGGTCCTTGATGTTCAGAACCACACACGGAGGGGAAGGTGAGGCTTCGGCCCCCAGGGCTGACACTGGTGCTGTTCTCCCCAGGCTGGCCCCTCCCAGGACACCCCCTGACCCAGCTGGAACGGCCGCCTCCCGCCCCCAGTTCGGTCGTCTGCTGTGAGGTCTGGGCCTCAGTTTCTCCCCTGCACCGTGAGAGGTTTTCACCAGTAGGCCTGGGCCCCTTTTGGCCCAGAAAGTCCATGCACAGTAGAAGACCGTCCACACGGACGCGGCGTTGCTATTTAGCAACTGCAGAAACAAACTCACCATGAGTTGTATCTTGGCCCGCAGACGAGGCCGTTGGAAGCCGGCAGGCCGGCCTCTCCCGCCCCGCGTGTCCAGCAGCTGGGAGCCTGAGCTGGGAAGCGGGTCAGGCTTGTTTCATGTCAGGACGTCTCGGGCCGCGGCGCAGCCTCTGCGTTGCCAAAACAATGTTTCCAACATCTCGGAAAATGTGTGGCCACTTCTTTTCCATGGGACTCACGCCGAGTCCTCCTGCTGGCTCCTCGGGTGAGGGTGGAGACTTAGCGAGGGCGGAGGGGGGCAGCCGGTTACAGAAGAGAGAGAGAGGGAGAGAGAGAGAGAGGGAGGCAGAGAGGGAGGGGCCCGAGACACTGGCAGCTTCATCCTCAGGGGTGTCCCACCCCCCCGTGCCCCCTGACCTCTCTCTCCCAGACCCCCTTCTCTGCCCCTCCGACCCCCGCCTCCTGGCATCCCTTTCACCTGCCCAAGAGCTCCAGAGTCTGTCTCTGTTTCCCTCGGTCCCCAGACCACCCTGGGACCTGTGCATAAACCCATTTCACAGATGAGCAGCTGAGGCCAGGGCGGGGGCGGGGCTGACTCTGCCCCACCCAGAGTGAAAGCTGGGAGCAGGACCAGTGGCAGGTTCACGGGCCCTGGTGCAGAATGAGAGCGTGGGGCTCCTCCTTCGATCAAGACGGAACCTCAAGAGGGCAAGTGCAGAGCACACATCCTGAGCAGGGCTGGCCAGGGTCCTGGCCTCCCGCCTGCGCTCTCCCCGCTGCGTGGCCGCAGGGAGCAGGGGTGACGGCCGTCACAGGCCTCCCGCCCAGCTGACCCGGTGGGCCCTGCGGCTTTGGACACTAGGGGGCAGAGGAAGCCCATCAAGAGGGACCTGGTGCAGGCAGCTGGGGGACCGCGGGGACATCTGGCGGGGCGGGGGCTCCCAGGTGCTGCCCTGGGCTCCGGGTCTGCAGGGACGGTCAGAGGCTCAGCGCCTGGCCCCCGGGCTCTGGGAGCGGGAGGGCCAGCCGACCTCACGCGGGGGCCTCAGGCTGGGCAAGTCACCCAGCAGGTCACCCGGCCCCTCCCCGGTTCCCAGCCAAGTGGGGGCCCTGGCCCTGACCCTGGGGATGGTCTGAGGGTCGTTCCCTTCCCAGGGACGCCAGGGGCTGGGCCCGCGCCTCCCTGTCCTGGGAGGCATGGAGTCCATTCGCCAGTGGGGCCTGGGCTGTCCTGTTTCTGGGGGACTGCGGGCCTCTGGGGGTCCTTGGCTTCACCTGCTAGGTCCCCAACTAGAGTCAGGGCCCTTGGGCCCGGCC
Source organism: Hydropotes inermis (assembly GCA_020226075.1). Lineage (NCBI taxonomy): Eukaryota > Metazoa > Chordata > Mammalia > Artiodactyla > Cervidae > Hydropotes > Hydropotes inermis. Next base: position 1,807,973 of record CM035272.1, on the reverse strand, counting down.
TGGCCCCATAGTCAGCGTTTCCCGGGAGAGGACTGGCGGCTGAGCAGGGGGCTTCTCTGGCCTTGAGGGTACAGATGGCATCTGAGGGCGCCTGGCCCTCCCCACACAGGGATCTGGACCCCGAGGAGCCGTGGCCTGCCCTTCCCGAGGCCCCAGCAGGGCTGGAGGGTCAGCAGGCCTTCCCCACTCGTGGTGCCTCCAGGGGAAGCAACCGGAGCCCCCGGATGCCCCCGCTAGAACTCCCCTCCGCACGGCTCACCATACTCACACTGGGTGTCTGTCCAGGAGGTGAGCTGCTGGCCTGTGCTGACTTTAGGGAGGAGGAAGTTCTAAGTCCTCTGACTTGAGCCCACTTCATTTGGGAAATTGGGGGCTGGGTGGGAGCTCCATCTCAGCCCCAGACCGAGCTCCGCTGAGCGTAGGGGCTCAGCTCCGCCATCTGACCTGGACTGAGCCTGGCTTCTGCACCCAGGAGCCTCCCGCCCGGGGAGGGGACCCGTGAGCCCCTGGGCGTCTGTCCGTGTCGGGGGTGGCGTCCTTCCTTCCGGGCTGTTGGGAGACCGTGTGCATCCTGAGCCTGGGGCCCAGCCGCCCCCTGTCAGCACAGCCCTTCCGGCTTCTGCCTTTCCTTCTGGGAGACTGCAAGGAGGTGGGTGGCAAGGGCAGAGGGGGCGCAGGCAGGGGTCGGGCAGGCCTATGTCTCCTCCTGTGAGTCTGCGGGCCCTGAGTGCCCACCGGCAGCCCCCACTGCACTGCTGACCACCCTCTTTCCCCTGACTTCCCCCGGGGAGCTGCCTAAACCCCGGCCACGCAGGCCCTTGCAGACCCCTCGGGATGGGGGGATGTACCAGGCAAATGCTCAGAACCTTCCAGAACTGCCTCCTGGGTGTCCTGTCATTGCAGGCTTCCCCCAGAGGGCTGCAAGCAACGGGGTCTGCAGGGGGCCAGCCCGCCCCCCACCCCCCGCCCTGTGCAAGGTTTTTCTTCCACACTGCCTTGGACGTTGTGTCCCCAGGGTCCTTAGGGCGGGACTTCCCGGGGAGGATTTTGCGTGGCCTGGAGGGGGCACCCAACGTCCAGCTGGGAGACACTTGAGGCTTCTACGTGGTGGGGCTCGGTGCGGGTTTGGGGAGAGGCTGGGGGTCTGCTGGGTGCTCTCGCTTTCCTCCCCGCAGGCCATCAGGTGTCTGCCCATCGGGACAAGGGGGCAGAGACAGCCCATCAGACCCTGGGGCGTTGCTCGGCCTGCTCTGCCCACCGCATGGTGGCCTCCTGGGCACCCCCCACCCCAGGGCCTTTGCACTTGCTGTGCCTTCTGCCCGGAGCCCTCGCCCTGGGCCCCGGCCTCTCTCTGCCGCCCTGTCCTCACGCAGCGTTCACTTCTGCGGGTCTGTTGGGGCGCCCCGCCCCCTCCCCACTCGCCACCCTGTCCCCGCCCCTCCTGTCTGCACGCCAGGAGGCGCCCCGTGGGCTGGCGTGTTTGTTCTCCCCGTGGGACCCAGAGCGGAGACTCTTGGGTTTTGTCCTGGGCCGTGACCCGGTGCCTGGGGCCGACCTCGCAAGGGGAGGCATGGTTCCTGCCCCGAGGAAAAGCCTGGTCCTGGCCCTGCGGGCCGGGGGAGCCCAGCTCCTGCTGGTGGGAGACCCCTGTGTCCCCACACCCCGCCCGCCTGGGTCGGGGGCGAGGCAGAGCAGGCTCTGCGGGGGGCCGGGCCGAGGGTGAGGAGGGCAGGAAGGGCCTGGCCGCGAGGGGCCGGCAGGGGCGAGGGCACCGACGGCGCCACAGGGCCCCCCAAGCTCCTGGGAGCCGCGGAGGCCGGGCTGCGGGCCCCGCGGGCCCCGCGGGCGCTCAGGACTGCCACGTGGACGCGGCCTGCACTCTTCCCTTTTTGCACGCATGTTCAGGAAATGAACGTTTTCCTCCTCCTCTTCTGGACGGCTTCCCGGGAGGCCGGGCCTGTGGGAGGGGAGGCGGCCTGGGGCCCAGGAGTTGCTCTTGAGCTCCCCTCCCCGCCCAGGGCTGTCCCCTCTCCTAGACCAGCGCCAAGCCACACCCCAACTCCACCCGCACCCCCGGGGCCCAGAAGCCCGGAGGGTGGGGGTGTGGATTTGCTGGGATGCAGCCAGAGGCAGCTGTACCCCCAGCCCTGAAGCAGTGCAGAGTGTATGCTTTCAGAGCCCCTGGGGGGTCTCAGCACAAGTCAGTGAGCGCACTCGGGCCTGTGTGCACCGCCGGCCGTCCATGGCCATGGCTTGCTCCCTGGTGGGCCTGGCTTTGCCCCGTGTGCTGGCCTGAGGGCGGTGAGGTGTGCGTGGCCCCGACGGGCAGGTTCGTGATGCGCAGGCTCGGCTAGGCCAGCTCAGCTCTGCAGCCTGGAGAGAGGGGCACCCACTGCCTGGGCCTTAGCTTCCCTGCCTCTGAAACGGTGTTTCACAAGTGCTCAGCCAGCGGGAAGCATCATGCCCCCCCCCCCCCTCCCCGCCTCTGCTCCAGCCCCGGAGCAAGGAGGCGGGTGTGGGGGGGATGGGTGTAGGGGGCCCTGCTCTGGTGTCAGCCCTGAGACAGGCTCGCTCCCTAGCCCTGCCATCAGCAAGTCTGAGACTGGCCTGGACACCACCGCTGCTTCTCCACCACGACTGACTCAGCCTGTGGGGCGCCCGGGGGAGGGGGCTGGGGAGGGCGGCCCGGCGGACGGGGGCCTGGAGCTGCTGAAGGGCCCCCCTCTGGGCAAGACTCCAGCCGAGTCCCAGAGCCAGGTCCGGGGCGGGGGCGCGCTGATGAGATCAGATTAGCGGGCCTGCAGCTTTCGCCGAGCTTAGACACAGGCTGCCCCCCCACCCCCCCGCCTGCTCTGCCTGGGCCCCCCGCCCTGCGCCCACTGCCTGGAGTCTCTCACCCGCCCTGTGACTATGCTCTCCAGCGAGCTTTGGAATGGGAAGGGATTTTAGGTCTTTGTGAAGTTTTATTTGGGAAATACAGAAACCAGGTGGACAAAATTAGCTGCATGGAGGTTTTATAACACTTGTGACATCGATGGAGAATGCTTCAAGTGCAGTTTCTGATACTCCTTTCAAGGGAAGTGGAAAAAGAGTTTTGAATTGAGTATTTGAGGAAAATTTGAGTCCCTTGGGATGCTGTTCTAAGCGAGCTTTTATTTCTCTCTTACAATTTCAGAAGAAGCTGCTGTGAGCGTGAGGGAGGCCTGCCTCCTGCCTGGGCCTGGGGAGAGACCCGTGGGGCCTGGAGGCCGTCAGGGCGGCTCTAGGCTCAGGCTGGGGTCTGCTCCCTGGGGCTGTGCAGCTGAGCAGGGCAGGTGATGAGCCTGCTGTCGGCGGTTCTGCGCTTGCCCCCCAAACCCAGCGGCCCCTCCGTGCCCCAGCTTGGGGCTTCCTCCTCCTCCTGCTCACGGGGCGGGGCCCCAGACCCCCGAGGAGCAAGCTGAGCGGTTGTTGTGCTGCACCCGGGGTGGCTCCGGGCACGTGACCCTGCTGTGGAGGGTCCGGGATCCCCCGATCTGGCCCTGGGGCCCTGGGAGGGCCTTTCAGAAGGCGAGCGGGTCTCCGCTGCTGACGGACGGCCTGCTGCAGCCTAGGTCTCTCTGCTTCTCCCACTGAGGCTTGTCAGCTTCCCCGGCCAGGGGACCAGCTCGAGGCGGTTCCTTCCCTGATGACTCCATGGCCCAGCCTCTGTCCCGGTTCCCTCGGATGGAGTCGTGTGTCTGGGCCCCAGCCTCCACTTCTGGGGAGCTGCCCCCTACCCGCCTATACATAACCAGGCTGTGACCTAGCCTCAATTATGGGGCCGTGTTACCTATAGGCCAGGGTGCTTGGCCTCCTTAATCAATACAAGTTGATGAAGCCAGATAAGAAAGTCAGCCAAGGCTTTACCGGGGCCCCTGAGGTGGCAGTGGGGATGAGAACACCCCACGGGTCCCCTTGCTCGCTCTCTGGTTGAGGGGGCTGGGCGAGCTGGTTCCTTATATGGGGGGTGGCTTAGGTGGCTGGCCCACCCTCAGGTGAGTGCAGGGGGCAGGCGCAGGACCCCGCCCCCCTGCTTCTGCTCCTGGTTGTTCAGAAG